>JARFJB010000800.1:0-66508 GCA_036346205.1 Vesta saturnalis
TTGGAAGAATAGTAGTTTGAAAGTATTTATTATTTGTATATTTGATTAAATATTTGCAGTTTTCGTGCCATAAAACGTACTTTGTAAGAATTTATATGACGTGAGTGTTAGATATTTTGGTTAAGAAATGTCATTTCAATTTGAATATGCCATACCATACACATTTGGTACAAAGCAAACATGCTCTAGTGATCCAGAAATATTTGAGTTCGGATCCTAACTAACTCAATGAAGTTTTACAACATTTTTAATTACTTACACGTGCAAAATTTTAATATTTGGGAATCTTTTTTTGTCCAATGTTTCTGGAAAGCGGGAGAGATTTTGAAATTTTTTGAGAATAGCATGTGTTGTAAGAAATACATACGTCTTTCTCTTCTACTTTCCCCCGATTATAAAATAATTAAAATATAAGGGAGGACTTACCCCCTCTAACTCAGCTCAACCACCACAGGTAAATTATATTATTTTCTACAAGAATTATGGCAAAAAATAAAAACATTGGACTTGACTGAGGATGAATTATACAAACTACTTGATGAAAGCGTTGAATATAATGACAATATGGAATACAACTCATAATTGACTGTACTGTGCCCGAAGAGTCAGAAGAGTTCCCACTACAACCGAATACCTCAGGACTCGATACGTCATCGACTCAAGAAGTGATGATGGAGGCTGAAGCACGTGAGGATACATTGAATTTTCAAGTGATGGCATTTACTCCCCAACCAGATGAACCTAATCTCTCACTACAGGCGGAGGTAATAAACGTATTAGATCCCGGTCCCAACCATATTGAGAAAGTTAGTACTTGTTCACCATCAGAATATAGCAAAGATGAGGTGACACCTCGGCCGCCACGACCAAGGTGGGAAGGGGCAGGCCACGGGTTAGACCCGTAGTTACATCTAGACGAGGAAGGGGAAGGCCACCTGTAACACCTACAGTTGCGCTCAGACGAGGAAGGGGGAAGGGGAGTAACACACGCAGCTCCAGCTGTGCCTGCATTTCCATCAAGGATATGTACTAGCGACAAACCACTAGACTTTCCGAAGGTTATACAATTTGCAGGACTAAAAATAACCGCTATGCAAGACCCATTAGAATATTTTGATTTATTTTTTACAGATGAACGCTCAAATGCATACGCTGTGAAATATGTGATCAGGTCTGGAGGCTCTTCAGGGACCACCGACCGAATCTCAGATTGGAGGGACCTCACTGCTGCAGAATTTAAAATTTTCCTACGATTAACGTTTCATATAGGCTTTATCAGAGTGACGAATGTACCAAATTACTGGAAAAGACATTATCTTTCTAAACAGCCAATTTTTTCACAATTTATGAGCCAGAATAGATACTAAATTATATTACGATGTATGAACTTCTAAATTGAAAATGACACCAGCCCATTGAGAAAAATAGAAAATTTAGTGAACCATTTTAAAGACAAAATGGAAGAATTGCAGTAGTTAGCTAGGGTGGTCCGGGACCACTTTTGTACTATACTTTTTCTACGACTGTTTTCTTATCGTACACATTCGCCGTGTCCAAGTCAAAGAATTTTCAAGGTCAAGGTCATAGATATGCTAGGTTTTTTTGGACCACTTTGACGTAGATATTTTTCAAGGCCATTGAAGGTCACGCGTGGAAGGTCACGTGGTGGGGGACATTCTCAAGGTCAAGCGATTCTTGAAATTTAGCAGAGTCAAGGCCGGGTGTTAATTAATTGCAAGAAATCAGTGGCCACCTACAGGGTATCTCGATCTTATTCGATCTTTCTCGATCTTACCCTTCAAGGTCAAATGCGTGGAAATAAGTATTCCTAATCAATTAATTTTATAACTGGCTTTAAGGGGGTGGGGTGTGGGTGTGTGTGGTGTGGGTGTGTGGTGTTGGTGTGGGTGTGGGTGTGTGGTGTTGGTGTAGTGCGGTGCGGTACGGTGCGGTGCCGTGCGGTGCGGTACGGTGCGGTGCCGTGCGGTGCGGTGCGGTGCGGTGCGGTGTGGTGTGGTGTGGTGTGGTGTGGTGTGATGTGGTGTGTGTGCGAGTGTGCGTGTGCGTGTGCGTGTCCGTGTGCGTGTGCGTGTGCGTGTGCGTGGGGGTGGGGTGGGTGAGTGGTGTGTAGGTGTATGGGGGTGTGTGTGGGTGAGTGTGTGGGTGGGTGGTTGTGTGTGTATGTGGGGTGGGTGGCTGCATGCGTGCCTACATGCGTACGTGCGTGACTGTGTGCGTGCGTGCGTGTGTGCGTGTGTGCGTGTGTACGCGTGTGTGCGTGTGTGAGGTGTGTAAGTGCGTGCGTGCGTGCGTGCGTGTGTGGATGTGTGTGTATGCGTGTGTGCGTGTGTGTGGGTGTGTGGGTGTGCGTGTGCGCGTCTGCGCGTGTGCGCATGTGCACGTGTATGCGTGTGCGCGTGTGCGCGTAAGCGCGTGGGAGCATGGGCGCGTGCGTGCGTGCGTGCGTGTGTGTTATATAAATTTATTAAGCACATCCGTATAGTTAACACTAGTATTAAGATATTGCAAGATATAGTTCAAAATAAAATTTATTTAGAGGCAAATGAAAGTGTGTTTAAGCTTGAAAGCAATTTATCTTTGTTAAAGTGTTACCTCGTAAGACTGAAAAGGTTAAAGAAAGCTTCAGAGAAAAATACAGGTAGTGGAATTATCACTAAAACACGTATACGCAAATTAGCCTGGTACTCTCTGGAGTCACGTTTTGATGGTAGATTACTTACGGGAATTGTAGTCAATATAGCAAACATCAACGACTCTCTTATTTTTTTACAATAGTTTTGCATGAAAGATTAAATTTGTGCTAAGGCAATAGATGCTAAAGGTGAATTTCCTTTTAGTTGCAATTTCATGCAACCTCACAATCATGTTATTGAATTGAAGGATTTTACCACCAAAAATTATGTCATTGATATTTCAACCAGTTTACGTGTGTGGTAAAATGAAAACGTGTATTATAAGTTACAAAAAGATTAGAGGAATTTTCCGAAAGGGATTCTGGTTGGGCATTACACAAAGTTTTACATTTAAAGGTGAATATTTATAGTTATGTTCCATTTAGAGGTGGCCTTTCAACTTACGTTAAAGTTCCTTACTTCACAGCAGTAAAGCATGCGGTAGTAAATGTTAAAAATAACGATGAGTATTGCTTGCTGTGGGATGTTGTTTCAGCATTATATCCCGCGCAACATCATTCAGATAGCGTTCAAAGTTATCCTAATTTTAGAGATGAATTATGATTCAATTCCCTTCGTAATTGCTTAATACTTTCTGCTAATTATCACGCTGCCGTTGCTGATGTTATTAGTACAATAACGCTATATATCATTTCACTTGGATTAAAATATGTCAGTTCATGTTTATAAACAACTATCCAATAAGATGTGCAAGAATGTATCTGTTACCGAAGATTGAACTATTTTTCTTCAGATTACCTTCTACAAAAACATGCCGCTCACTGTCTTCAACTTAATCACTGCTCTGGAAGGCTACCTACCGAAGAAGAAATGAATTTGCAGTTCAAAACTTTTGCATTCCATTCATAATTTATCCGGATTTAGAAAGTATTTTAGAAAAGAGTACAAATTTAACAGGCATTGAAAGTAATACCCTATTTCACTCCAAACACATACCTTTCAGCATTGCTTACTATTCATGTTCATGTTCATACCATGATTCCCTATCTTGGTTTAGGCTTTATAGAGGAAATGATTGCATTCAATGGTTTGTTAAAGAGCTTCAAGGTATTTCACATTGGACCACCGAAATAATTAATAAAATAATTCTCATGGATACTCCCACTCAGGTTGAGCGATTTGAAAGCGCCATGATTTGTTACATTTGGGGAAAATCATTTACTGATTATGACGTAATCATGATCATGTTACAGGAGCATTTCGGTGGGCATCGCATCAGGCATGTAACCTAAACTACAAAGACTCCTACATTCTACCAGTTGTGTTCATAATTTATCAAGTTATGATTCACATTCCATCATTAGAGAATTGGCCAGTGTTGGATTTCACCGCTGCTAATAAACGAAGAACGGTAGATATTTTTCACGTAAGTAATAGAAGGCACTAAAATTAAGTTTCGATTAATTGACTCTTTCAGATTTATGAGCAGTAGTATTGAAAAGTTGTCAGACTATTTGGAAAATGATTACCCGCGCTAATTGTAACAATGATGATGACCTTTCTCTACTAGTTTGCAAAGGCGTGTTTCCTTATGAGTATATTGGTATTTGGGATAAATTAAACGAGACTACTCTCCTTCCCAAAGAGGCGTTTTTCAGTCATGTTAATAATGAGGGAATCAATGATGAGAGTTTTGCACATGCAGTTAACGTTTGGAGAAAATTGAATATTAAATCGTTAGGGGAATACGTAGATTTGTATCTAAAAACGGATGTTCTACTTTTAGCTCATATTTTCGAAAACTTTCAACAAACTTGTTTAAGTACTTATAAACTTGATCCCATGTACTATTATACCGCCCCCGGTTTAGCATTCAGTGCTATGCTTAAAATTATACAGGTAAAGTTAGAAATATTTAAATACATTGATACGCTAATGGTTGTTGAAAGAGGAATTAGAGGTGGTGTAGCTCAATGTTCAAATCGGCACGCTAAAGCTAACAATAAGTACATGGGGGAAAAATTTGATCCCACTTCCGAAAGTGTGTATTTAATGTACCACGACGTAAATAATTTATATGGAGCCGCCATGTAAGAATTTCTACCATTTGGCGATTTTTCTTTTGCTGATGAAGCTAATTTTGAAACTTTAGATTTAATAAACCATCCTGATGGTTCGGAAATTGGTTATTGACCGTCACTTATCAAGATATAAACTATCCTAACAATACTCATCGTGAGACAAGATTTATATATATATATATATATATATATATATATATATATATATATATATATATATATATATATATATATATATATATATATATATATATCCATACCATTTTAGGCATTTATTGTGAAATAAATAGATATTTTTCATTAGCTATTTTTTTTAATTCATAACGGGTCAGGTAAATGTGTGGTATACCTTAATGTAAAATTATACAGGGGTAGTATAAAATTAACGTCTTTTGAATCGGAATAAGTCACACAACTTTTTCAAGGAATGGTAAATTTTATACACTGGATAATTTATTTAAGTATACAGTCTAAGTGAATTTACAGAGACAAATTGATAACCGTTTATCCTCGAAATACGAAAAAAACGTTGTTATTGGGAAGATACTGTTACATTCGTTACTTTTGCTGTACTATTAAGTAAACTATTGCGATCTATTAAAATTAATGGATTACTCGTATTTCTTTGAACTTTCTATTTTTTTAAACAATAATGACATTTCTGTAAGCTTATCTCTGTAGTTCTTGAATATATTACGCTTCACAATTAAAAACATTTCTGTAGTGGTTAGGTAAACTTTTTCACGGTCACTTATAAATTATATTTCAACTTCATGCGTTGGGAGCCACTGGTATATTATATCCGTTTGACATACGAATATATTTGAATTTTAATTTTCACTTCCTTCCGGTCTGTGCTTGGCGAAAGTAAAGCCATTTTGTTTCCTAAAAAAAATGTAAATTTCTGGACTTTATTTAACCCATCGATGGTTATAGGTTTTATAACATTATTCTAAATTTTGTGCCAAATCGCTATAAGTAGTGGGTACAAACGATTTATATCGGATATATACACTGTGTCTCTTGAATTTCTGGACATAGGGAATTCCACGTTAAAATAAACTGTTGTAAATATTGACTCCCCTAATTATTTTACAGTAAAATGTCAAAGGCTGATTCTTATGTTACAATTGCATTTACATTTGGTTCATCCGTTTTCGAGAAATTTAGGAAAAACTTAAGGGCTTTTTCGTAACTGGTCAAGGTTGCTTTGCTTTAGACAGACAATGCTAACAATAATTATTAATTGTCATTGTAAATCATTCATTATTCAAACACAATTCATTCATCATTAAAACTTTATTTGGGACAGATTATTACTTTTTAAAGAAAAATTTGTTTATAAAAATGAATTATTACACCACTGAAGAAAAAGTAAAATTTATTGAATGGCATTACTCTGGCAATTCACTTAGAAATATCAGAGATTTGTACTCGGCTAGTTATCAAAACCGGCAAATTCGAAGTGCAGAAACAATTTCAAAAATTATCAACTTATTCCAATCTACCGGTAACGTTAATAAGCCAAGATATTAAACCTCTGGGGCAAAATGACAGATATTTGGATGTGTTACTTAATGTTGTTGAAGATAATAAAAGTGTGAGACAAATTGGGTGCAGTTTAGGAATATCTCACAGTACCGTCCATCGAATTTTGAAACGACGGACTCCAGTGTTCAAGTCTTTCAAGTATAGCTTGCAGCAGGAAATTTTTGATGAAGATAAGAATGGAGTTCTGCGAAAGATTAGTAGAGTTATCAAACATGGATAGAAACTTTCCAAGTCGTATTTTATCCACCGACGAATGTTCTTTTTCAACTCATGGTATTCATAACCGCCAAAATCTTCGTTACTGGAATACTGAAAATTTGCATTTATCAATAAAGAGTAGAAGTCAATATCGCAACAGAATTAATGTATGGATTGGCATACTGGGCCATAGATTAATAGGTCCTTTCTTTATTGATGGTACGTTGACTGGAGAGCGTTATCTTCAGCTGCTTCAAAAAGAAATTGGCCCAGCGCTGTTAGACTTGAACCTGGAGGAAGACATTTGGTACCAGCACGATGGGTGTCCAGCACACAATAGTGTAATCGTACGTGAGTTTCTAGACTTCACGTTTCCCGGCTGTTGGATAGGTCGAGGTGGTACCATAAACTGCCCAGCACGCTCCCCTGATTTGGCTCCCTGTGACTTTTTCCTCTGGGGTTATTTAAAAAACAAATTATACAACAGTGAAAACTCGTTTAACAGTCTGATCGACTTAAAAGAAGCAATCTTAGGAAACAGCCACGAAGTCTCCCAGTACATGATCGCAAACGTTCGGCGAGAGTTCTATGATCGACTTGGATATTGTTTAGCTGAAAACGGAGATTTATTTGAACACTTGATCAAATAGTAGAAATGATGATTTTTTGTTATTTATTTTCCAATTTTCATAATTAATTTGTTTATTTAGAATATCATCTTCTTGTTTATAACAGACTTATTCTATTTGTGCTCTTTATTGTGTTTATCCTGACACTTACATGGCTTATTAACGTTACCGGTTACGAAAAAGCCCTTAAGTTTTTCCTAATTTTCTCGAAAACGGATGAACCAAATGTAAATGCAATTGTAACACAAGAAGCGGCCTTTTTTCCTTAAGAAGTTTTACATTTGACATTTTACTGTAAAATAATTAGGGGAGCCAATATTTACAATAGTTTATTTTAACATGGGAATTCCCTATGTCCAGAAATTCCAAGAGACACAGTGTATATAGGAAATACTGAAAACAGGTGAGCTTTTGTCACGATTGTTTATTTGTTCTTTTACCACGTTTTACTATCAGACAATCGATCGAGTTCGATTTAAGAACTAAATCCATTAAGGAAATCATTAAAGCAATAAGCTAAGGGGGTTAGACTTAACCTCACAAATTTCTTTGTAACCACGAAGTTGTTTTTACACTTTAGATTCACTGGTAAGGATGTAACAATCTACTTTAACGGTTGCTAGATTTATTTTTATTGCAGGGGCACTCATACTCGAAATTAACTGAATCCATTTCTGAACGTTACCATTAATACTATTCTGATTTCTTTGCCTCATTGAAGGTAAGATTGATATTCATGCTTTCATTAGGCTGTATGTATTTAATTTTAGAGGTACCTTTGGTACGCCACATAATATACTTCTCATACTATGCTATGTAAATATGGACATAGGTACGCTGTAAGACATTTGTATATAACTCGTACATAGTTGTACATACTGGCATTTGGCTGATGAAGTGTGTTACTTATTACATAACTAGCAAGTGAGTTGACTTACAAGGGCGGAACACCTGTGAAAATTTGAAATTATAACTTTCCGACAGGCTGGGATATGAAAGATAAGTTATAAATTACTCATATTCAGACTCTTCGGGTACCTTAATGCTTTGATTAATCTGACCAATCCTAAAAGTTGTATAGACGTATGTACATGTTTGTGATAAAACTTTAAGTATTATTGCACAAATTTTTGCGCTTTTACAGTAAATTGCTTTGGATAAAATTTATGAGTATAAAAATAGCATGTCTATTAGTAATGTATGTATTTAAACACTGTTTTGTAAGAAACTGTGTAACTGGTAACAGCTCAACAGATTCTAGTTAAAGGTTTTATAAACCACCTGATCATTTCTATTGTATCTGTTTACTGCAAGTTATTCATAGCATTTCTATTATTACTATAATCTTTTATTCAATGTGCCTTTACAACTTGGGGAATGCTTAAATTACCTGTTTACTGTATTATATTAAAAGCTATAAACATATGTTTTAGTATAACTTAGCTTTGAAATTCTGTATATTACTTTGCAATTTTGGATACAAACTTAACTTGATTTCATTATCTAAATTCTAGTATCAGACTATTTGGGTGGCTTGCTATATTGTGTATTTAAGAGCACAAATATTTTATGTATTTTCTGTGGTTAACAAATTTGTGTAACACAAGTGCATTATTTATTTAGGGAAATATCTCCCTTTTACTTTTTTTGGGAAATGTAAATATATATATATATATATATATATATATATATATATATATATATATATATATATATATATTGTGTGTGTGTGTGTGTGTGTGTGTGTGTGTGTGTGTGTCTGTGTGTGTACATACAAATGCAAACTATATACTGCCATTATTAGAAATTAATATACCGCTTTTGTTTTGGGGACTTTCTACTTTACAACTATTTTTTTGCTAGTGCTCAGATCCTTGAACATATTCGTTACTTGGCTAGAAAAGTGGCAAATTAACTAGTTATCTAGGGCTGGCTGTTTTATCATTCTAGGTGGCGCCCTCTCTTCTCTTTCAGCTACCATTACCATCTGTATCACTGTGGGACCCCTCCATCTCTACCGTGAACGAGCTACCGACAAGTCCTATATAAAGGTATCTCCTCTGTTGGGGAAAGTTTGAGCACAAAGTTGAAGTTTGCACGTAACAATGCATTATTAGTAGGGGAAATCGGGGCTACAGAAAATAAGAATATTATATTTATTTTTCGAAATTTGAACGTCACACTTTGGAAAAGTAAATTTTAACATGCTGTCTCTCATCTCGTATTTAGGTACATGGAAATTAATACAGATTTTGAGAATTACTCGTTGATCATGTCGACTGCAGTGTATTACCTTAGTGGCTGGGGTAGTAAAGCCCAATTTGGTTACCCTAAAGATAATGAAAAGAAGTAATATTTATTCATTAAAAATCACAAATAATTCGTGTATCAATTTTGATAAAAGTCACAAACATAACATTTAGGATTATCAACTCCACTACAATCTTGAAGCACCCACTTTCCACATAAGTTTCAATTTTGCCGTATTCACAACAGAAAATGCAAATTTCTGCATCGGAACTCTCGTGATCTTCCAGTCCGTCGTCACCATACTCAAGTTCAGCTGAAGTGTCCGACGAGGAACTAGTAATCATTGTCTTCTTTATCTTTATAGTTTGTACTTTTCCACTTTCTTAGCTATCTTATCTCGTTTCAAAGTTATCTCGCTATCTTTAATCGGTGTAGACGTCAAGATTTGGGAAGAGCCTTTCTTGAGGGACTTGCTTTGTCTTCCTGCACTTTCTAGCAACTGAAGTAATTTTAGCTACTGAGGTTTGCGGTGACTTGTAATTGTGTACGGCGTAATTCAAAACGATTACGGTAACGTCTTGATTTGACGGCCGCGCTACAACGTCCTGATTTGAATACCTGGAGACAACTTCCAAATTTGCTGATGCAGCAACAGTGACAGGTTCAAATGGCGCCAAAAACTACGTTTAATTCTTATCAGAAGCTGTGAAATCGATATTATCAGAAACATTTAGATTCAGAAGAAAAATAAAAAAAGTACACTGAAATCCTTTCAGACTTTTGTCCACCGAAGAAACTTTTCCATAATCTGATTTGAGAATAGAATCTATGTCATATTGTCCGACTCTTTCATGCTGCTTGTGTTTTAAGTAAAAGTCTATCTCGAGGTTAATTGCTTTCTTCAGAGGTACTACGTCCAGCGGGTGGGTGCCATGTGAAGTGTGTGAGAGAAGGGATACCATGAGAATTCCATTAACCTTGCAAAAATTGTAGGCATGTAGGGGAATATGACTCGAGTGGTTATCAAGTACTAAAAGGACTCGTTCGTTCTAAGCATTTGGTAGTTTTCTGAGAGTGTCCGAGTAATTTCACAAACAAATCTTTGCGTATCAAACCGGATTTAGAGTAAGTGTAGGTGGTATCTGGGGGCTCACTTCTCTTCAATAATGAGGTCATTATTTGAAGTTTAAAAATGAATATGAGTGAAACACAGAGTCGTGCGGTATTTGTTCTTCTCTCGGTGATGAAAATTAGACCAACTTTTGGCAGTTATTTTCACTGCATTTTCTACTGTATTGACACCCATTTCGTCCCAATTGAATACTTTATGCGGGAAATTTATGCTTGCCACATGTTTCTTACAGGTTGCGGAAAAATTTTGAAACATTTTCTTTGTTACACTTCAATATTCTACTCAAGCTTGTGTGTTCTGGGTTTCGTATTGATACATCGCCACAACATTTCATGAAGCTTCATCGCCATCCTTCACCAGCTCGTTTCTTAATATTATTGAAATCATTTTGAATGTTAGCTTTATCAGTCGACCGCTGATTATGATAGCTTAGCTATTGAAACTCGTTCGGTTTTTTTTATTTACGTGGGTGTATTTTGCTTATTACAGATGCTGCCACAGTTTCGGTGTTCCAGATTTTCAAGTTAGTTTTATCAGCATGTTCGTATGTAATCTGCCTTGTTTGAGTTGTTATAACACCAACTATAATTTTGACGGTAATAACACTTGATTTTTAAGTTTTTGTTCTAGTACTTTTTGTTTTTTGCCTACTTTGGGGCCTTGAGGAAGTGTTTTCTTGAGTTGGTTTTAAATGGAAGTGCTCGGTATGGAGAAAACCTTGGCTACATTTTTAACACTTTTTCCCAAAAACATAACCTACAACGTTATATTGAAATTTTATTTCAGTATCTCAAACAGAACTATTAGTACACTCACTTTTAATTGCAAGTAATCACTTATCAAAATACATCCACTTAAATGTTTGTCTTGTAAAACTGTAACGGATGTTGACAAACGCGCTTTTCTACGTAGAGTTAGTATTATAGTATTATAGTTGGCAGCTTTGTATGTACGAACGGAATAAAACGCCTCATTCCCCGGTGTAGCTTCATAGTCCGAGTCTCCGTTATGTATGATTTTCAAAACCAAACACCAAAAGAAAAAGCGATTGATTTCGAAAACGATTATTTTGACAATAAACATGAATTTTTTGAAAGATTAGGAAAATCGCTATAGCTAGGTAACAATAGAGAATCGGACTGTATAGTATAATCTGGTATGTTGCCATGTCTTAAGGTCATGCGGTGTTGTCATATTTCACGGTGTTATCAATCCCACGCTTTTTTGTGAAACCAAAATCATATTTTCGAACGCATAATAAGATTGTGTGTATTTATCCCCGAAAGCTGCACAGTTATAGTGCAATGACAAAAACGATTGAAGTAGATGTATTTATACAAAAGTATCGTAAGAGTGAAGGTGATGGTGGTCTGATGCACACTCTAATCAATAGCTTCACATTGAATTACATATGGCTAGTTAGCAATATTGCAGTCCTGGTATGAAATTAGAAAACGACTAGCAGGTGCAGAACTGGGTATTAATCCGTAGGCGCTGAATGCAAAAACCACGATATTAGCTGTAGGGATAATTCAGATTTAGAGGTAGACATAGATCCGATTTAGCTGTAGAAAAAAAAAAGCTTGGGATCGTTTGAAATCATCAAACGCGAGCTTAGGAGAAAGAGCATCAGAATATACTGTTGGCTCAATTATAAAACATAGCTAAACTATGAAATACGGTGCAAATGCTACGGATACAATAAAGTCGGTACTCGCAACCGCAAAACGTGCAGCAAAGAGGTTAGGGGGGAAAATTAAAATACGTAGAGTTATACCATTACTTAAACAATGGTTTTTGCCGTCCCATTTCTATTATTTGCAGGATTATCAACGGTCGGTGCTATTGCTACAGGAATTGCGAAACCCGTTAATGATGCAAAAGTAAAAAAAATTACAAGAAAAGACATCACGTGATAGAGTCTATAGTTACAGGTTCCGGTGATGCACTGTAAATGCATACAAATCTGGTAGTGCATGGTACTTGAAATCGGTTCGAATAGTCTAACTCGAGTAACCAAAAAACCGTTCATGGATGCAGATTTAAAGAAATACGGAGAGATAGCATGCCTACGTTTCAATGAAATAACGAGTCGGGAGTTATCATTTCGATAGTCAAAGCGTGCTCGGCACACAGTGTTGGACTATGGAATCGACGCCTATGGCCGCTTATGTCTTTTTCTCATAACCACTTAGTACACATACATAGCATTCCACTAATATTTTAGTTTTTTCTTACCTTATACATTAACGATTGAGTACGAGGCCATTTCTGTCCATTTTTACTGCGGAGCTTCCACGAACGTGTTAATGAAGAAAGCGGTAGTGGTTACCATTATGCGTATTATTGGTTAGGGTTCCTATAGCGTAAAACAAAGTATGAATAAAATGTACAGGTAAATGTTGATACTGATTCTTATCAAGAAACTCCAATCTTCTATACACTCCGAAGAAACACCTAGTGAGCGTCAACGAAGATTAGTCCTCACGGTTTTCATTTAAGCTAGTGTCTCTGACACCTTGAGGAAGACATTTCCCAAATTAAGACTTCTGAGGAACAGCTGTATCAAGAATATTTCTTGATGGCTTTGGATTAAATGATGGCGATGAAATGAAGAAGCCTTAGCATTCAAAGTCATTCTTCTTGTCTTAATTTATGCTTAGCATTTAGGCACTTTGACCTTCATTTTTACAGTCTCGTCATTGTTTATCTGCTCGTTCTTTCTAACTTACATGGATTGTTATTGGCGATGTCTTCTGATTTTCAAATCAAAGGACGTAATTTTGGATTGTTTCTAATATTTAGATCAGAATATTTAGTAATATACTTATCTTTTTTGAGTTTTTTTATATGGTGTATCTGTATATCTAAGTTTTACAATCTAAACATTTCGATAACACTTACAGTTATCTTCGTCGGTAGTAATATTACCTTTCAAAGTTGTTAAAGATGTTGGAACAATTTTTTGGAAATTTGAAAACGTAAACATAAGCCTGCTATTAATGTAACAGTTCGGTGAACGTGTAAAGCCAACTATGGAGTACAATTTTAGTAAGGAATAACTAGATCATTAATAAATTAAATATTGTTAAACTGCCTTGAAGATGGCACATCAGAACGTCCTATAACGATAGAAAAATGTCATACCAAAATAAAAAATTTAACAATTTTCCTAGACCTTGAATCTAAAATGTAAAGTATTAATTGTTATTTAGTAAAGATTTCAATATAAATTCAAGTTCACTAGCTCGACGATACTGCAATATTGCAATCTGTTCCTTGTTCACTCATAGAGGTTTTAGGCCGATATTTAATATTTATAAGTTCATCATTTTTATTATAGTCCAACTGTTCATAATGAAGATGTTAACAATACTTATTATTAAAGTACATGTAACGTCAAACTATTTCAATAGCTAATTCATAATTAACTTTTTCTAAACTTATTGTTAAAGTCACACCTCAAAAAACAGTCTAATTTTCAAAATTTTCTAATAGTTAAGATTTATTATTTAAAATAGCTGTTAACATAAATTTTTAAAGCTAATAATTAGACAGGTGGAAAAATATTAAAAGTTTTTCCGATAAATTATAGTATTGAATTTCGTTCTAGGAGACACATCATATCTATTAGCGCCTTGAACTAACAACGAAAAGGCTTCTTCATTATATTACAAATGGAAGGCACAAAAAGACAGCATTATTTTAATAATTTCAGAAAGATTATACGTTTGTGTGGACTTTTTTTGACAAAATAAATTAATATGAATGAAAGAATTATCATGGGATTACTTCTCTCATATATTATTTGTTATTTCATTCTATTACTGTCAAGGAAATGGGATGCAAATGATGAAATTGATGAATTCTTGTATCTAATGGCGCTATTTAATAGTAAGTTTTCTTTCCTTTTTAATCTTTAGAAATTTCGATTTAAGCTAATAAGCTTAAAACGCACTCATGCAATTTAAAAATTATTTTAAAGCACTATTATGTTGGTAAAAATTGTATAATATAGAGTTGGCGTTTTGTACATTATAGTTTAGGTGAATTATGATTAATTCAAAAACGTCTGTGTGCCTGGCCATGTGTTGCGATAACCGTTAACTTAGAAACATCGTTGCAAAATCACTGGTTAGGTAACTACTGTGTGAATGAGATTATCAATAAACCTGTGTTATCTCATTCGATCAGATATACTTAGTTGGACGTACTTAGTCTCCAACTGTGCACTGGCGAAATCAATCTGGTAACAAATTCACGAACAGCTTGTTTGGCTCCTTAACACTGTAATTGTGGTTGTTTAAGTTCCTTATTTTTGGCTTTAGAGTAAATTAATTTCTGTTTAACAATCTTCACAAACAAAGTACTCTAAGGTTACATAACCGGCAAACTAGCCTACATCGAAAAGATGTTAAGCTAGGTACCAACTTTTAAACCGCAAAATAGAAACAGCACTATCCTAACTTGCATCTACCAACCACATTACCATTTCAGCTTTGTAGTTCCTTAGTTGAAGTAATAAGATTTGCTAGATTACCTTAATAGATAGCTATCAAAAAAGTAATCTTGCAATCGATACCACACAATTTATTCTAAATCGCTCCCACTCTGGGGAAACCTGATGTCCCATAGTTACCTTAGGGTTGCATTCCTGGATGTCTCAATACAATGGTAATATACACAAATCCTAACCATGTTTCAGCCGTCAACAGAGGAATTTGATTGGTGAGTGGTAAACTCTGCATGTATAAATAGTGTATTATCAGTTTCTTCATTTTGCCTGTTCCGTTTTTTGATAAAAACAAAATTACATAATAGGAAAAAGTATTTTCACGTGGACTACATTCTTTATAGTCATGTATTATTTTTTTATAACACATCCTTTACACGTTTTTATTCCGCAATCTACATTTTTCCACACGGCGAAATTACGGAAGGCACAACCCAGTTCCTCTTTTCCTCTAAACTTTCACTTAAGTTAATTTAAGGTAGCCATTCATAAACAACAATATCCCTAAACCCTCTCAGTGTCCCTGAGTGCTTTATCACGTTAGGCAAATCTTATCGTGTTCGGGAATACTATAAGTAAAAAAAAGATATAATTTTGGATAATATACGTACTTAAATCATCAAATCCATCAGCAACGTGATGGTTAAATTAAGTTGTCCTACGCCACTAGTTTATTTAAATAGTTATGAAACGTTTTTTCCATCACTAACACAAGCTGTGCTTTTCCAAAGTGTAAGAAAAAGTTTGTTACAGTTGTGCCACGTTACATTATAACATCATGGAAAAGATGGAATATAGCTAATTTACTAGATGAACTGGAAAATTTTAATTATTATGGAATCAAAGGTCAGACTACTCTTGATGCATCACTAAAACGTGTTACACGAGTGGTACGTTTTATCTACATTCAAGTACATAATAAAATATTTTAGGGTCCCTCTAGTGTTGATAGGAATCATCAGCTTCATTATTGCTGAATTTCTATCGAACAGTTCAAACAAAACTATTCCATTGCCTTTTGGGTCACTTCCTATTTGGGCAATGAATTTCAGTTTTACCGGTTGCTTGCTTTTTCAATCTACTGTGTATGCAGTTCTAGCTCAAAATTATGTAACAACCGATGTTCTAAAATTCTACATTTTGTGCAGCTACGAATCCATTTCACATTTAAGAAACGAGACGAAAGACATCTTAAATGCGAAACAAGCATAAAGCCTGTCCGGTAGAACTGAACGGGTATCGGATTAACAAGGAGATTGTCAATATATGGTTCTATTTTTGAAACCGCCTTATGCTTTGCTGTCTGTATTATTACGAAAGAAAGATGGATATATTATGAATAATGCCTCTATTCCGAAAAAAGCGTTTGCAACTTTCACATAATGACAAGGCAATAAGAATCAGATGGGTAGAATAGAAATTCAATAGGTATAATAAAATGCCAGTGGTTTCAACTTTAACATTATAATTAAGAAATGCAACTTGTATAATAAAAAATAACGATTACTAATTACCTATAAGTAATTTCAATTGACATTTCACTTATACTTATAACAAAATAACAAATACATTTATTATAGTTAGAAAATAATTAAATTACAAAGATATATTAAATTAAATGTAAAATTATAATTGATTCGGCTTCAGATTCATACTTCCTGAGTCATAAATGAAAAGATCATCGTCAACTTTCTTCAGTAACGAAAATAAGAGTTTACTTCATCCAAATCTTCATTAACAAAAGTATCTTTAATTATTTTATCCGTATGATCAATAATTTTGCCAATTACAATGTTAATGTGTTCCACGTAGAAATCTTTTTCCGGATGTCGAAGATACTTTGTCGTATTTGTTCTTAGTAATGCCCCATACCAACTCAATTGGTTGAAATGGCAATGATGGGGCAGGCGCAATTGTCCAAGATAGAGAGTCATCGATTACATATTTCGCATTGTCTGTTTTTTTGGCCAATTCCACTAATTGCTGAAATTTTCCAGATTTTGGTTAACCATTGCTTATTCTTTTCCAGAAACTTGACTGCCTTCTGCCTTTCGAGAATGATAGATGAAGGAAATTATGATGGTCAATTTGTAAAAGGATCAAACCATTTTTCGAACAATTGGTCAATTATGTGATAATCTAATGATATTTGTAGAAAATTAATTGCTTCGTCGATAAAACCGTTTCTGTTACCTGCTTCAATGATAATAAATGTTTTCCATCTGATGATTTGTTGGTGATGTAAACCTGCATGTTATCTTGCATCATTTTGACGTACTACCTTTACTAAATATCCATTTCGTCGTAACAAACTGTCTGAATATTAAATTTGAGATACTTTCTAGAAAATTTCTTTACAATGTCTTTGTTAAATCTATTGTTGGTTTGGAATTTAACATATTTTAAATAGAGCCAAACTGGTTTTTCCTATTTCATTTTCATTTAAAAGTTTAATAATGAATTTAATTACTGTTTTCTTCGCGTACATCTCGTATATTAATGCAATTGTTTGTTTTCCATTTTCTAAAACTGTAAGTTTGACACGCTGTTTTTCACTGAGGTTCCAACTCGCCATTTTTTAAAGCACAGATTTTACCGTCGAAACAAAGTTTTAACGTTTGTTGTTTTGAACAGAAAATGTAGATAATAGTGGACAATTTTCTTTCTTCTAAAATAATCGACTGTATTTAAAATAATTCAATTTCTTTACTCAACTTTTGGATTATATTAAGTTAGTTTTAAACGCTTATCAAAGAATAATGATAATATAGATATTGCAGTTGTTTTATTATAACATCATGGACCTACTAAGATGGAATAATAATCTATTATTAATTACTTAGATGTTACTGGATAAATTTTATTTGGATCTTAAATGGTAACTAAAACGTCATTACATACTTAGGTATACAATGAACGTTTCTAAATGTAAATTGAATATATACTAATCGAATATTTATTATGAATGGTTCTTTATAAATGTTTATTATAAAACTTGCATTCTTCCATAAATTTTAAATGTAATGTTAAAGCAGTATTGAGAACCACTGGCCTTTTGGGTCACTTCCTATTGAATTTCTATTCTACCTGCATCTGATTCTTTTGCCTTGTCAATCTATGTGTGACAGTTCAACGCTTTTGTTGGCAGAAATAGAGGCATATTCATAATATATCCATCTTTCTTTGTCAGTACAATAAGTACGAGACAGCAAAGCATTAACGGTTTCAAGAAAGAACGAAAGACAATCTTAAAAATGCAGAAACAAGCATACAAAGAGAATGAAGTTGTACCATGGGAACTTCTCAGAGAAAACTTGGAAAATGTTACGTGTTATTACATTGACTTGTCTTCATTCGCTTGTAAATTAGAAGCAGTATTTAACAAAGCTGTTTTGTGCAGTTTTGTTAATTTATCTTTGTTTCTCTGTTTTGTTTTGCTAAGGATGTCTAATGTAAGTATATGTCCACGTTACATAGAAATTGTAACTGTAACAATGTAGGTGGAAAAGTAGAGTCAGAACGGATTTAAATGAAACACTGACTTTATTTACTTAGATTTTAGCAAAGTTAATACGCACTAACCAATTCCTAACAACGCACATACCACCGATAAATGCTAAAACTAACACCTCTCTCTAACTATAGCTCATAAAAGACAACAATTACTTATACATCACTAAAACGTATCTTCTCTCTAGTGCATTCCTTATTTTGGAATATTTGAAATCAGACTTGCGTTATTGTATTAACTACAATGACCAAACTTTCATAGAATTTTTACCAATACACTCACTTCTGTTTCCTCGATAGCACAAACGAAGGGCGGGGTAGGGGGTAAATGTTGATTTGTGTGTAGGGTGAATAGTATGTCATAGACCAAAACAGTGAAAGCCATGAATAAACGGGCGCCAGTTTGTTTAAAAGTGAAAATATTGATATAATTGTTAATTAGCGCAAAAATAAACGCTATTACTTCACAGCAATATTCAAAACAAACAAAAACTTGCTTACCTTTTGTAGCATTAACCAGATTAATCAGAAAAGTGCTACTGGACTGATGCTGTAAAAGCTTCAAAACATATACACTCAATTAAAAGAAGACAACGTACTCGTGCTGCGGGACCAATTGAAGAGGTGATCAATCTCAATTACTGAAATTTTACTTCACTTCATGTTAATTTAATTAAAGAATTACTACATTCAGAAACGTTAAATCAAATAAGAAAAAAATATAATCAAATTAGGTATGCTAAAAGATTCTGCCAGAATCATGAACAACAATTAAAAAATCATGAACAACACTTAAAAAAACATCGTCGTTGCAAGGCTGTATAACTTCGAGAATTACCATTAAACAAATAGCAAAAAAATCAAAGCTATTGCTGACTACTAAATTATGCGTATCGTAAATAATGGTTGTACTGTGAGATGGGGTGAAAATCACATGTAATGCTACATCCGAAAATCAAATAATAATAATACGTTGTGTATTATAGTTAAGAAAAATGATGATCTTTCTTGCTTAAATTTTAATATTAAAATCAATTTTTTGAAGCTTGCAAGTTCAAAACCCAAAATTCAATAATCTTACACCTTAATTTTAATTCCGTCAAACAGCATCACATTGAACAAGTAGGAAACATAAATTTGACAAATTTAGAAACCCAAATATACAGGAATGCACTTTCGTATTTAAATCAAGTATGAAGGACGTTCATACGGTAGTATACAACAAAACGTTTTTATCTGTTTACGTAAAAGCAAATACATAACTTTATACATCAAAAAGCCACAGATAGGTATTTACCTTAAAATCGCACTGGTTTTCAAACTACCTTTCCTTTCCCAACTCACAGCGACAGTATGCAGAAGGGTCCTACTTACATACAAATAGTCCTTTTAGTTGATCGGAAAAATAACCAGTTTAATCTTTAATTCTTTCTTCAAAAAGGAATCTCCACAGTGAGCGGAAACTGTCAGTCTAGTCAGGTAAAATTAATTAACTCTTTTAATTTACAGTCGCAAACGAACAGCGAAATTGTTAAATCCAGTCTAAGCGTCTTTTTATTAACTGCACCACCTGGTTTTATTAACACCATCGGCTACTTAATTATACGTAACTCTTCGTTATATACACAAAAGTATTTTAGCAAGTTTCATATACCAGCAGTTTATTGCCTATTTTTAAACAACTATAGATACATTGTGATAAATAACAACATGATAAAATACTTACCTTTTTTGGGTTTTTTAATGGTGTATGTTAAATTATACAATCTATACGTTTCGATCACTACGGTTATGTTCGTTAGTAGTAATTATATCTATTAAAATTGTTAGAGATGTTGAAACAATTTTCATAGATATAATAACTACTGAAGAAGATAACTGTAAGTGTTATCGAAACGTATAGATTGTATAATTTAACATACACCATTAAAAAACCCATAAAAAATAAGCATTTTATTATGTGTAACAATGGTGAAAGCTTACATTTTCATATAAATAACAACAGTTCGGCGCGAGATTTTCAACTACCAAACACGGCACCTACACGGCACATATATCAACCCTCTTAAATAGTAAGGCTAATCTAAGAAATAAGAAAGCACTAAAAATCAACACTTTCTCTTCTCAATGGAAACGAGAGTGTTACTAATAATCAACGAAACACCAACACGAAAATGTTCGGGCTGATCCAATTCTATCTATTATCCACAAGCTTCTTACCCACTATGTCTTCAAAAAACCACCAGCTACTCCGTAGATATATTTTGCGCTTACTATCTGTCCCCAAACCCTCCCAACCAACTCTGTAAACTAACTCTTACTGATTAACTGAAAAAAACAAAACAAAAACCCTTTATCCACTAGGCCAGGTCATTTCTAACCACCAGTATTAAAATATTCCATATGAAATGCAAATTGGACATTTCTCACGAGAAAAGTATGCTTCAGGCCACACGTGTCCAGTAAACCCTGATAACTAGAATCGAGGTAATAGACAACCTTTTATTTCCACATCCCTAAATCAACCTTCTATTACTTCTCCATTAAGAACCTATCTATAAACGAATTGGTAGACTACTAAGTACGTAGAATACAATATTCATGATACGAGATTTATAACACCAAGCACGATAAGCTTCGATGAAGGCAGCTCTTACAAAAAATTCCCCGATGAAAACATTTAATATTACGTTTCTTAAAATCCTTTACAGCAAGCATAAAATTTCATTCTCAAAACAATTCCATCTCCTTTTAACAAAACTACAATAACAGAAAAAAATAATATTCACGTAAAGTTAACATTTCTTAAACTCTCATTACGATATTTAATATATTAAAGTATATCTCAAAAGTTTTGGAACAAAATCCATTGGATTTAAAATACGCGATGATGATAAAATATTAGGTTGGATTTGGAAACAAAAATTCTCTTCACTTTGACAATTCTGTTTTAAAAATTAGTTGTACTGAAATGGCTTACAAACTAGATCTTTGTAAAAGTATTTACAGTCTAGTTGGGCAAATGCCTAAGCGTGAAATAGTTCGTATGCTGGAAAACAAAATATTTCCCGCAGGACTATTTATCGCACAATAGCGGATTGTGAACAAGGTATACCATGTATAAATCTCCCAAAAAGTGGACGGCCCAGATCTTTTACTCAAGCCAGAGCAGACAGGTTAGTAAGAAGAGCAACAAATAGAGATAGAGTGTCGGTCAGGAAATTAGCAAGGGAGTGTAGAACTTCTGCGGATACAGTTTGGAGGAATGGTTAAGAATGGTCAAGAATATTGAAAAACAATAGAATATCTAAAATATGCACCAAATCAGTTGGCACGGATACCACGATGTTGTCGGGAATTAATTCGGGTACATTTTGCCAACAATAAACTCATTGTGATTGATGATGAAAAATAGTTCACCCTAAGTAACTCATAAATTAAGGGTGATGATTGCTTCGATACTGATAACATAGAAAACTAACCACAGAATGTTAAATATAAAGAAAAGGCAATATTTGCTGATAAAATTTTAGTCTGGTGCGCGATTTATATAAGAGAGATATCGAGGCCTTACGTGGGCGTGTAAGAGGCGAATCACTGGATAGTCAGCGCTATCTTCAGAATTGTCTCATCAAACTGAATGATTTTATTAATGAACATCATGCTGAAAACGATATAATGTTTTGTGTGTGCGTTCTCGTGCGTGTGCGCGTTTGCGTGTGCGTGTGCGTGTGTGTATGCGTGTGTGTATGCGTGAGTGTGCGTGAGCGTGCGTGTGCGTGTGCGTGTGCGTGTGCGTGTGCGTGTGCGTGTGCGTGTGATGCCGTGTGCGTGTGCGTGTGCGTGTGCGTGTGCGTGTGTGTGCGTGTGCGTGTGCGTGTGCGTGTGCGTGTGCGTGTGCGTGTGAGTGTGCGTGTGAGTTAACGTGTGTGTATGTGTGGGCACGCGTGCGTGCGTGCGTGCGTACACGACCTCTACATAACGGGCTGTCTGTCATTTCCATTACGTGCATATGTGTTCGTTGGTAATTTACGTCCCAAGCTTTATATTCGCTCTACCTAGATTTAGGATAATTGCGGTAAGTTTAGTGATCGGTTTCCCCAGGAAAATCTTTTGTTGGATCTGTCGTGCGGTTTCCTTCCATTATCGGCAGTAATCTCGAGCAAGTCTTGGTTCTATCTCGGCTTCAGCTGTGGTATTGAAAATGTCGCAGGTCGGTTCTGGCACTATAAACGGAGTTTCTCTTGCTGCTCTAGTTGGTATACTACCCGATTGACTACACTAGTGTTACCATGTTGACTTCACTCGGTGTGTTTTGCATATACTCGAAGGCTTATCTTTAGTTGAATACAAATGCACTTAGTGACGAAGTGGTCGATTTGCTGTCGGTTACTATAAAGATTTTCTTTTTGGAAAATGTCCTTTTCAATAGTTGATCGGCCTCGGCCATAATCGCATACATTTCGGCTTGAAATGCGGTCGTTGTACGTCCCAGGCTTCCAGAGATTGTGACCTGGTCCGTTGCTCCCGTAAATACCTTAGCCGGTACCATCACTGGTTTCGAAACCGTCTGTATAATTAACGATCTCTTTCAAATTTGTTTTCGTGGAGTTTTCTTCCCACTCCTTGCGTGTGGGAATTTTGGTACCATGAGACTGTTTTGTTATTCTCCCAGACGTCATGCTGAGGATGTCGGTCTTTGGGGATGTCGTCGAGGATGGTAGCATGCCCAAATTTGGACAACTTATCCTCCCCAAGGAGTTTAAGTCTATATGCCCCTCTCAACGTCTCAGCCTTAATTACAAAGTATAGGCGAAAAGTTTAAGAGGGTCTCTATAGCCAAACTTGGGGTCGTTCTCATCACCCGTGTTAGTACAAGGCAAGCTAGGCGCTGAACATTTCTAAGTATCATTCTTAGAGATAGTCCCCACTTGTTTCCGCCCGTAAAGACTTAGTAGTCTTATTTGCTATGTTTTCTACGTGTCGCTTGTTATTTAGCTTTGCAGGCTTCTTTCTCCGTACGAAAAGAAGGTTTGCGTTTGCCGGTTTAATCGACCTCTTTCTTTTGACACCACTATTCTTTCATATTTATGGATATCGCGATTGATACGGTTTCGACAAATCTGCCTTGCACTACAATCGCTATGGTCTACATAGCCAACTATGTTGTATTCTGCTTCACTTAGTCTCATCAGCAGTGCGTCAAAGACTAGACACCACAGAAGGGGTGATAACACTCCTCCCTGTAGGTTCTTCCGGGTGGCGTAGATTACCACCGAGTCGTTATTAAGTATCTGCTGATAGTAGGATGTACTCCCTTGCGTTCAACGTCTATTTGAATGAAATCTAGCCAGGTATTATCACAGGCCCCTTCTATATCCAAAAAAAGCAGCCATTTTAACCTCTATGAAGGATATTGCCTTTTTAGCGATATCTACAACTATGTGGATGACTACCTCGCAAGATTTCCCTGTTTGATAACCATATTGTCTACTGATTAGGCCTAAGCCCAATAATACGTCCCTCATATGTTTATCAACGAGTTTATTTAAGATTTTTAGAAAAAACGACGGCAGACTTGTGGGCTTGAACGATTTTGCTTGGTAGTAAGAACTTCTCCTAGATTTTGATGTGAAGACGACTTTAACGTCCCTCCACGCCAGAGGAAAGTATCCCAGGACAAGGCTTACTCTTAGTGTCGTGTACAGTGTGGGGGCTATCAAGTCGAATCCTTGTTGTAATAGAGCAGGAAGTATTCCATCCATTCCCGGGGATTTGTGTGGTACGAAACTTCCTATTGCCCACCTAATGTTTATTAGGTTAATTACCTGACGGGAACGTTCCCAATCACTTCTTTTGCCCCTGTAAATAGGTCCCAGAACTTTTGGTTCACTTATGTCCGTTGAAATGAGTAAGGAACCGATTCTGTACTCTGTTCCTTTCTCTAGAGCTCTTTAAACTATTGGACCTTTAACGATTTTTTTCAATCTCTTCACAGTACCTTCTCCAAGAGTCTCGTATGGTCTTTCTTATGGCCTTGTTATACTCGGTAAGTGAGGCTTTATAAAGGCCACAGTTTCCGCTGTTTTTCGCTCAGTTGAAAAGATTTCTCGTCCGTGCCCTTAATCGAGATAGTCCCTCGTGCCACCAAGGCACAGTCGAGCGTCTCCTCTCTTTTATCGGGCAACTTCCCTGATACGAGTACATAACGGCTGTGCGGAGACTTGATTCCATGATCTTAAGTTCCGCTGAATTGTTTGCTTTAGCGTGATAGTCCACAAGTTTGTCAGCTAGTCTCTCTGTGTAGAGAGCCCAGTTGGTTACCTTTGGGTTCCTATAAACGACCACAGCGGGTGCGTTTTGTCCTATATTAAAGCGTTTGTATGATCGGAGAGAAATGGCGATACGTGCCATTCGTCAACTAGGCTGCAAGCAGCTACGGTCTGAAATGTTATACCAATCACTTCCCTCCGTGTAACGTTAACGAAGGTCAGTTGATTGCCTCTATTGGCTAGCTCTAGGTTATTACTAGGACACCCACTCACCTCTGTTATTGATGCACGTGCTGCCCCAAATCGTATGGTGCGAGTTGGCATCACAACAGAGCAGGAAATTTCATCCCTTGCACTGACAGTGTTCTAAAAACGTGTGACTTCACGCGTTGGTGGTAGACCAGGTTGGTCGAATGGTAGGTATGCAGATTCGAGCACCAGTTCTTCTCTACTATCCTCCACTGTCAGATTTACTGCCACCATGTATCTGTAACAAAAGTTCCATGTAGGCAATAAGTTCACGCCATTTCTGGCTATAATGCAAGATTTTGATGAACTTCAGATGGATTAGCAATAAACTATCCTACTTTCATCACTTCTTTCCTTTAATTTGACCTTTGTAGGTCCAAGGTTCTTGGACTAAGGCTACATCAATCTGATGCCTCATCATGTATGCACTGAGGGCTGCCGAGGTAGCCCTACAGTGTTGCACGTTTATCTGGGTCGCCCTCACCATAAGTGAGGTTGATCTAGTTTAGGGTACGCGTACCATCAGGTGGAGGTTCTTTTGAGGGTTCCGCAATAGCCGATGCCGCTTCCTCCGTCTCCATGGGAATCTCTCCTCTCTATTCTCCTTCAGCTTGGAGAAGAGTCTCAAGTTCACCCATGTGAAACCCACGTAGGGGATGGATTATCGAGGTTCGCATCTTCTCCCAGGAAGCTATATCCATTAATCAGTGTCTGTCCTTCTTCTCTAATATCTGCAGTTGCCAGTAGCCAGCCCTGCGTTCAGGATCTTAACCCATTTCAGGATCCAGATGTGCGATTACACAGGTTTTAGAGGCCCCCCTTCTTTGTCTTCTCCTTCCTAAGCTTCCCCTGGGCTGCCCTGGACAGTTTTTTTGGGCTTCCAGATGTGCGATTACACAGGTTTTAGGGGCCCCCCTCCTTTGTCTTCTCCTTCCTAAGCTTCCCCTGGGCTGCCCTGGACAGTTTTTTAGGATTCCCAATGCCTGACCCCTCGGAGGGTTTGGTGTTTCTGTTTTTGTTTGTTTCGTGTTCCATATGAGTCCCATAAGCACGGGGAAAAGATCTCGAGTCCCCAATTGTGTGCAAGGCGACTTAAGACAACGGAGTTGGGCCTGGTGCTCCAAGACATTCAATAATGTTAAATTATTCGTTCATTTACAGTAAATTTCAATTTCCTTTGCTTATTTAAATCGCTGTAGTTTTAGTTTAATTTTATCTGGAAGGTAGAATGTTATTAATTTATCATTATTATTTTGAATATCTGGCATTCGATAATAAAACACAAAAACTCACACGGATCACAGGAAAATAAAGTGAGCTACATTGAAAATCTCTATTCAGTGATCATGTAAAATATATCTTAATTAAACAACAGGTGGTTTAGTTGCCTGAATATGAAATATGCGTAGATTTCATATGTCGGGGCTCAACCACACCCTCATAGAATGCAACTAGAATTTAAAATAATACAAATATGGTTGTTAGTTACATTACAGTAAATTAGATATTAAGAACGGTTAGGATTGTTTACTAGTAGAAGACAATGTCATGAGACCAATTAAACCCTTAACGCTCGTGAAGCTTAATTAGTTTTGCTAGATTTCTTTTCATTCTTTGGTTGAGCTTAGAAACCAAATTACAGAGTAGTCACGGTTCCCACAGAAAAAAACGCATAATCGAAACTTACTTATTTTTACTAACCACGTAGAACGGGAGGTAACCATTTACCCATCACGTTTTCTTTTGACAACTATACCTATCTATTACAAAGGTTCAAGTCAACCTTCTGATGAAAATGTACGCGCGGTATATTGATAAATACGACTGATCAGACGAAAATACTGTTACTCCTTTTAATTAAGTCCTACGGTATCCATTTATTTAAACGGTACTTTTGTTTTACACCTTCCACCTAAAACTGGGCATGAACCCACTTTGAACCAACATTTACGAACGTGTTACTAAGTGGGTTACAAATTATCACAGCTACTGGTTAAGGGCTGTAGAACACGAAAGAAACGACCAAAAAAGCTCTTCTGAAAAACAAGGAATTGACAAATCTAATTGGTTTTAATTAACGTTTCAATTTTCAAGTTTGTACCTGGCTCCGTAATTTGGGAACACTTTACATATGTATTAAGGGAATTGTATGTATAATTATTACTTGGTTTTTTTAACAGATAGCGTTATTTAAACTGGAATTTTGGAAGCTCATCTTCTATTCAACGATTACATTTGCTTTAATATTTGGCGATTGTAGTCTTTCGCAGCAGGTTATAACCGAAAGTGAAAAATTGACTAATGCTGTTTTCGAAATTGATTTTGTTGGCACCGACATAAAATTTCAAAAAGCTTTGTTGCTTTTTACAAGAAGATCACAGAAGCCCGTAAGGTTTACAATTGGTGGTTTTGGATCATATTCAATTGCTACCGCTGTTAAGGTAAGTTATTGGTTAAGCGCACGTACATTTGCAACTACTAGTTTCATGTATTTCAGATATTGCGAGCTGCACTTTCTTACTTCATGCTTCTACAAAAAAAGAAAACCAATTAATTGTTTAAAGCAGAAAACGGCGAACTACTTGTTTGTGAAAATGCATAGCAGTATGTAATGTACTTATACCAAATATTCACAACCTGCTCAATCATATTTGATTGCACGAAATACATATATTTCACTCCAAAACTAGTTTTGATTAGCGACTTGCGTTATGCACAAATCTACCTTTTTATCTTTTTGTGGCATATTTGATTATTGTATGAGTATAGTGTACAAAATAAATAAAATTAATTCGCTAAAATTTTTATTAAGTAGGAAATAAGTGCATACATTGTACGTATCATTTATTATTGATTACTAAAACACCGACACCCTCCTCTGGACTTTCTTTGTGACGCTACTAGTCCCGCCCAGTGGGACAACTCCTCGACTTTTTATACACTCCCACGTGGAGGTCGTATTTTTGTTGCGAAATTTGAATTTGTTTGTAGCACCATCTAATCGTGTATAGACTAATGAATATTTTCTGTTATAAAGGTGATGCCACCTAATGGTATATATTCGGGTTTTTGGTGCCATCTAGTGGTGTACTTTTAAAGTAGGGAGTGTTTTCTGTAATAGAAGTTGATAATGCACGCCTCTCTCTTTCCCTCTCGGCTCTATCTCAAACAAACATATCAGTTAATCAAATTAATTAAGCATATCAATCGCAAACAAATCATGCTCGATCAAACTAAAATCAGTTAATCAATTAGATCAATTAATCAATCAATCAATCAATCAAATCAATCAAATCATAACTTACAGCTTGCGAACACCAGCTTACATTCAAAAGTATGGAT
This sequence comes from Vesta saturnalis, assembly GCA_036346205.1. Lineage (NCBI taxonomy): Eukaryota > Metazoa > Arthropoda > Insecta > Coleoptera > Lampyridae > Vesta > Vesta saturnalis. Next base: position 28,382 of record JARFJB010000800.1, read on the forward strand.
TGGACTAACCTACAGTTTGATAAAACCAACCACAGTTCAAAAATACCAAATTGATTTAACTTAATCATGCGAAACCAGCTCTCAATTAAAAAAAATAACAGTCTGATTTAACTTACACTGTGGAAAAAAACAGTCTCACACTTATTGTAATTTCCCATCTAACCGCCCTTTCGCATTAACTGTGCATTGTTAGTGCATGTCTTTTTTTCTTCTTCGAACCGTGATTTGCCGCTATCATCATCATGGTTTTCAGATACGTCCTTCTCAACCCTATCGCTCTTCTTCTGTGAATCATCACCATCATCTTAGATTTGAGGTACATACAGCTCATCAACTTCATCGGTTTCATGATCATTATCATCATCTTGAACGGTTATGTTGTAATAGTTTATTAACGAGTAACCAAAATCTCTAATTTCCGCTGATGTTGGCTCATAAACAGGAGAATACATTATAATAATGCTCACTCGGTGGTGGTTACACTTTTAAAGAGGAAGTTTGGAGTGGTGAGCGCCGAAACAGCCTTCGCAAGCGTCTTAGCAGAATTACCTCTGCCAAAAAAGGAACTTAGATTTATAAAAATGCTCCTAGGGAAGACATTAGATGGACGTTCGAACGCGCACTAACAATGCTACAGTTAATGCGAAAGGACGGTTAGATGGGAAATTACAATAAGTGTGAGACTGGCTTATTTTTGCATACTTTAAGTTAAATTAGACTGTTTTTTTTTAATTGAGTGCTGGTTTTGCATGATTAAGTTAAATCACTTTGGTATTTTTGAATTGTGGTTGGTTTTCGCAAGCTGTAAGTTATGATTTGATTGATTGAGATTGATTTGGTTGATTGATTGATTAATCTGGTTGTTTGATTTGATCGAGCGTGATTTGTTTGAGATTGATATGCTTAATTGATTGATTTGATACGACTAATTGACTTGTTTGTTTGAGAAAGAGATGAAAGAGAGACGGTCGAACACGATCAACCTCTATTACAGAAAATACTCTTAGACATATACCACTAGGTGGCACCACCTTTACTACATAAGATATACATTAGTCCGTACACAAGCAGATATACACAAATTCAAATTTCGCAACATGGGGGTCACTACAGGAGGGCGCAGACCCTAATACAGGTTCCTGTACTTATCTTATAAGTTAGCATTAGAGCCCCTTATTAACATAGTATTTATCGTTAAGAGGGCCACGACAAGTGGCGCAGCCACTGACACATGTTTCTATACTTGCCCTATAAGGTAGAATTAGGGCCCCCTTGTTAGAATACTATTTCCATCTATGTGGGCCACGGCAAGGGGCGAAGGCCCGAGCGCTATATCTGTATCTGTTACCTGTACAGCTTCTGATAACGAGGAAGAAGGTTTGAAAGCGTGTGTAGTGTTTCCAGAGTCGTGCTGAAAACAGATAATTTACGAATAATCTCACATCTATGTAATAATAATGGGGACCGGTAAAGGCTGTATATTATCCTTGCATGTAGTTAAAGTGTAACCATCATCGAATGAGCATTATTATTATTATGAACCAGCATCAGGGATATTAGATGTTTCACGGTTTGTTAAAAAACTATTACAATATAACTGTTCAAGGTGAAAACGATGAAATGAATGAGTTAAAATGTATCTTAAATTTTTATGATAATGATGAAATTTCAAATAAGCTAAGTCACGTCACTCTTACTTCAGATTAGAAAATTTAAAGGTGTTTAATCAGCATGGCTATTAAACCCCAGCTGGTAAAAGCCAACATGACGTGGAGTAGGTACATGTGTGTATGTAATAGAACATGCAAATAAATCAGGTATCATTTTTTCGAATATATACGTCTGTCTATATAAAAAGCGCCATTGCGTCAGGGTAGAAATTATTATTTCACCTAATATTTGATTTAGACCTTAATGTATTTTGCAGCAGCAAAATTTTAAAATATTTGTAAACACATTAATTAACACGATGTCGATGACTGATTGCCACTTTCCAATTCATATTAATGAAATTTTATAACTGTTAAAAAATAATAATTACATTCCATAAATACAGTTTTATCATATAGGAAAAATCATTTTAAACGTATGATGTAAATAATAAACATCGTTTTATATAAATTCGTATATGTAAGTGTGATAAAGATAATTAGGTTGTATATTTACACCCTAAATTAACTTAATGACAGGAAAACCAGCAGCCAGTTTTATATCAACTATTCATAGATAAAAACACAAAGCGGGTTTAGTGAGATTAAGATATTTCAATATTCAGTTCAGTTTTAGTTCTCCAACACAGTTACTATAATTAGAACAGCCGAAAGGAAAAACACATCTGAAGGTTTGCGTATTACTTTTAATATATATTTCACTTGATCTTTTTCACAAAAATGCCAATAAAGATTTTAATGTGTTATCCTTATAGGAAGAGGACGTCATGAACCAACTTTGCATCAACTGTTACTCTACAGACCCGTTGTCAACTCATTTGTTTGGTTAATTAGATAAAGGTGTGAGTGTTACGCTATTTTTTAATTAATAACATTACGCGGGTACGTATTTATGGGTTTTAAACTTTGTAGTTAATGATTCGCATATAATAATAAACCATTAAACCTTTTATCCTTTTATTTACGTTATAGCAATTTGGTATTTTAAACTGTGGCTGATTTTAAGCAAGCAAGCTGTAATTAATTAAACCAAAACTATTTTTGAACTGTAAGATGGCTTTCCCAAGCTATAAGTTATAATCTGAGTTTATTGAGGTTGATTTGATTGATTGATTGATTTGATTAATTGATTTGTTTGAGAAGGAGCCGAGGAGAAACGGAGAAACGAGAGAGGCGTGCATGATCAACTTCTATTACAGAAAACATTCGCTAGATGGCACCACAAACAAACTCCAATAAGCCCCAGAAATATACCGCTAGATGATACCACTTTTATTCCAGAAAATTTTCATTAGTCCATACACCACTAGATGGAACTACAAACAAATTCATATTTCGCAACAAAAATACACCCCCACGTGGGCGTGTATAAAAGGTGGAAGGAAAGGTATCCCAGGGGGCGGGGATTGTGACGTCCCAAAGAAAAGTGGAGGGGAGGGTGTCAGTGTTCTACTTTGATTACATTAATTTAGCTTGGTATATTCTCATTCCCCAAACAATGTAACATCTAGGAAAATACGTTGTTAATGAAGTAGTACTTCCTATAACTTTCATAAAAGATTAATCAGACTTTCTCAATTTTTGTTGTATTTTAATTATTAAGCCTATAAATTGAGTGGCGTCCAACAAAAAAAAACAAACAAGTGTTTTACGATTACATCTATGGACATATCTCTGTATCCCTCACAACCTGTTAAAAATAGTTCTCAACCCATAGTAAGTTTCGTAAGCAATGCACTTTGCTGAGCAAACTTACCTTTTCAGTATTCCAATCACATCATTTTACTTCTGTATATGTTATATTTTATATATTTTAAATCGTTTCAAAACACCTAATTTGTCTTTTTTGTTACAAAAATGTAATACTTCAATATAAGAATTAGAACTTTCATCAATTGACATGTTAAATAACCCTTTCTTTGGGAAAATGGTGTGAAATTATTTAATTACCTATTTTGCACAAGCTATCAGACATTAAATCACTGTTTTAGCCTGTATAAGTTTCAGTTCTTGAGAATAGACACCCAAGTATCGGACAGTTCACATACATTATCCTTGTTCAAGTTGTTAGGCTGCATCAGAATGCCAGTAGCTTCTCGAATCTTCCTTGTGTACCAATTCCTATCGCTAACCAGAACTCTTGCGTTTCCTAATTTTATCATTTTTCATTGTGCATAGTGTTTAAGACATGTTCAGCAGTTTCTGATTTAGTAGGATGAAGTAAACGTAAGTATCTTTTGTGTTTTGTTAACCTAGTTCTTCCAGTTTCATCAATGTAGACTTGACTACTAGAGGATAGTACTTCGTAAACACCACATGTATAATCGTATTCAGATCGAATTTTAACATTGCTTTCGTAAGATACTTTTATATCATACGTTTGTAATAATTCAGCAACTTTATTCGTTATGTTTGCAAGGAAAGTTAAAATGCAAACTTATTATGAGGAATATTTTTCCAATAGAGATGGATTTGATACATGACCGATGAAGGAAAAACTTCCTTTTTTCATAAGCTTCACAACGATATGAAAAAAACTTATGGTTAACGTACTAATTACTGAATTGTTACAGGAATACACCTCAGGAAAAACTTTTAGAGCATAAAATTACCTTCAAAGATATGGTAGAGTAGATGAGAATTGACGATTTGTCCCTCACTTTTCAATCAATCTGTACATTTACGGCAAGAAATAAGTCTCCTTTACTGATATCTTTTCATCACCGTAGCAACGACTTGACATTAGTAAGTTAGTTTTCAACATTTGTTTGCTACTACAGTTTTGCTGATTTCAATACGAGTTCTTTCTGTTGTAGTGATATTCTAATTTAGTTTTTGAGTCTTTCTTGTTCTTGTTATTATTATTGTTCTTGTTCGTGTTCGTGTTTTCCTTCCTGAGTCACGTTTTTAAATGAAGAATATGCCGATATTTATTATTATTATGGTGTTGCCCAAGGGAATGCGAGTGAGGCTGCTAGACTGTATGCAGCTGCTTTCTCAAGAAGAATTCATCCAGAAAGAGGGGTGAGATCTGGAGATCTTGGAGGCCACGCCACTGTACCACCTCTTCCAATCCAACGTTGGGGATAATGTTCGTTTAGCTAATCTCTCACACCTCTTCCGTAGTGGACAAGACAACCATCAAGTTGAACCCACATATCTGCTCTTGTTGCCAATGAAACCTCCTCCATCAATTCAGGGAGGTTTTCTTGAAGGGTTTTCAAAAAATTCACTGAATTGACGCTATCTGGCAGAATATATGGACCAATAAGTTGATTGTTGAGTAAACCAACCCAAACATTAACTTTGAACTGGTGTTGAAAGCTATTTGGTCTCATAGTATGTGGGTTCTCATCTGTCCAGACGTGCGTGTTATGGATATTAAAGATGCCTGACCTTGTAAAGGTGGCCTCATCCGTCCACAAGATTGGTTTTTGGAAATCTCGATCATTTCTAACGGAATTGAGATACCATTGGCAAAACTCAATCCGCCGACCTAGATCTCCATCTAAAAGTTCTTGAACTCCCGTCACGTGATACGCACGTCTTCCGTCAGCCTTAAGAGTTCTCCGTATTGTTTCTCGAGGCATCTGCAATACATTGGATGACCGCCTCAAGCTAGTCTCAGGATTTGCTTCGAAATGCTGGATTACGTCGTCAATCCTCTCAACATTATGAAATTCCTCTTGATCTCTTAGGATCCTAAAAGATCCTCTCTCTCTTAGAGCAGTGTGTACTCTAGAGAAAACTCTCCTTTCTGGATGAATTCGTCTTGGGAAAGCAGCTGCATACAGTCTAGCAGCCTCACTCGCATTCCCTTGGGCAACACCATAATAATAATAAATATCGGCATATTCTTCATTTAAAAACGTGACTCAGGAAGGAAAACACGAACACGAACAAGAACAATAATAATAACAAGAACAAGAACGACTCAAAAACTAAATTACAATATCACTACAACACAAAGAACTCGTATTGAAATCAGCAAAACTGTAATAGTAAACAAATTTTGACAACTAACTTACTAATGTCAAGTCGTTGCTACGGCGATGAAAAGATATCAGTAAAGGAGACGTATTTCTTGCCGTAAATGTACAGATTGATTGAAAAGTGAGGGACAAATCGTCATTTCTCATCTACTCTACCATATTTTTGAAGGTAATTTTATGCTCTAAAAGTTTTTCCTGAGGTGTATCTGTAACAATTCAGTAATTAGTACGCCAACCATAAGTTTTTTTCATATCGTTGTAAAGCTTATGAAAAAAGGAAGTTTTTCCTTTATCGGCTATGTATCAGATCCATCTCTATTGGAAAAATATTCCTCTTGGAAATTTGTCTTGGGATTTGAAAAAAAATCATTTCTGAATTCATTATTTCATTAAAAATGTTGAATGATGAGTTTGTCTCGAACGAATTCAATATTCTTTAAGGCAATTTCATCTTCTACAAATTTCTCCTAATGTGTTTTCTTGTAACTCTTCTAGTTTGGAAGATACAGCGTGATTTAGAAAATAAGTCCACGAAATAGAAAAAATTAAAATAAAGTTAACATCTTGGAAACCATCAACAATAGATATATATATATATATATATATATATATATATATATATATATATATATATATATATATATATATATATATATATATATATATATCGGGTAAACGGGTTGTGGGCCACCCCTATAACTTTTGAATGGGAGGGTATAGTTAAAGCAAATTTGCGATTTTTTGATAAAATATTCCAATACAGCCGACATCCGGTTTCGCCGTAAATGATATAGAAACTGGAAATTTAAATGGGACACCCTGTGTATTTTTCCATTTTTGGACGTCATTTTAATTTTCTTAATTGATTTCTTTTGTTCATCCAAAGTGGTCATGACTTGCTTCAAATTACTTATAACTTAACGAAATTTATGTAAAAAGTATTCATTTTGCTAATGGTTTATTTTTATTGATTTAATTTAACACTAAAATCATAAAATGTAGTTTTTTAACCAAAACTATGTTTTATTTATAACAAAGTTAATGGGCCACCCCGTATTTAAAATAAGTCATGTAAATTCGAATTAAATGGTATACATAACATTCACTTGTTTTCTTAACTAAAGTAAAATAATGTACTATTATTTAATTTTTGTAAACACAAAATACCACTGAAGCCGCCCCTGCCGAAATATCACAGAAAAACAGTTGGAAAATAACTTTAATAACAAAACTGACAAATCTCTGTACTACCCTCCCAATAGAATTTATAACATTTACTTTTATCCATTATTTACGTTAAAATTTTAGTCTATTAATTAACAAATATTTGGCAGCAAAAATGGCAAATATTTTTCACTACACCCAAAATGAGAAGGCTGATGTGTTGTTGGTATCCGGCGAATGTCGAAAAAATGCTGTCCAAGCTGCATTTTTGTATGCGGTACGATTTCCGAAAGAGACATCAAAACAGGCGGCATTTTTGAAAGATAGAGCAACTGCGAAAAACTCGTCCTCCTGAAGTCGATGAACAGTTTATTATAAATGAAAACACAGAATTAGATCTGTTGGCTTTGATTGAACTGGATCCTATTAGAGAACTGGCACGCTGGAATTAGTCACCAGTCTGTGTACAATATTAAAAAAACATAAATTTAAAAGCTACAGGTATGCACTTCATCAACATTTATGTAAAGACGGGGATCCGCGGAGAATGGAATTGTGTGAATGGTTGTTGGAAAATTATAACGATTGGAATTTTCATAAAAAAATTTTATTTTCTGTTTAAAGTCGTTTTACTAATAACGGCATGTTTAATAAAAATAACTGTAGATATTGGGCTAAACAAAACCAGCATTTGATTAAAGAAGGAAATTTTCAAGAACGTTTTGGTTTCAATGTTTGGGTAGGTATAAAAAATAACAGGATTGTTGCCATTTTTTTCGATGAACCGTAAATTCCGAAAGATATTTTTATCTTTTTACGAATGAAGTTGAAGATTTCACAGGCCAGTTACCTTTAAACGAAAGAACTAACATGTATAATCAACAATACGGAGCTGGACCACACTATGCACGGTTGGTTACTGAATATCTAAGTCTCCGATTTGGAAATAATTGGATAGGTACGAATGGACCCATAAGGTGGCCTGCCAGATCGCCGGATCTTACAATATTAGATTTTTTCGTGTGGGCATACGTTAAAAATTTCGTGTATGCCACCCCAGATACAACACGAGGAGATCTAAAAGACCGCGTAGGTTTCGACAGTATTACACAAGAAATGCTAGAAAATGTGAATGAAACTTTATAAGAAGACTTCAACTCTATCTACAACATAGTTTTGGTTAAAAAACTGCATTTTATGATTTATCATTTTACATAACTGTGGTTAAGTTATAAGTAAGATGAAGCAAGTCATGACACCTTGATTGAATAAAACAATCAATTAAAAAAATTAAAATGGCGTCTGAATTGAAATTTGGCAATTGTGTTGAAGGTATTTGAAGGCGCAGAGTCAAAAATACAAAAATATACAAGATGTGCCATTAAAAGTTCCAGTATAATCGACCAACATTTGAAGTAATTATACCCTTTCATTTAAAAGTTATGGGGTGGCCCACAACCCGTTTACATCCAGTTGATATATATATATATATATATATATATATATATATATATATATATATATATATATATATATATATATACCAAATATAATCTTGACTGTGCTTATTTATATCAAATTATTATTTTCAGAATGAGGTTGATAGATCTTATTGAAGCTTATTTATTTAAAAAGGAGAAACATTTTGACATTTATCAAGCTTTCGGAATTTTTATTTATTCCATCTTCAGGATAATTATCGTGAGATTAAAATAAACTCTACTAATACATAATAAAACACCATACAAACATTTGTCATCAATATAAACTATTTAAACTATTCAAGAATTACTGCTATTGGATACATTTATGATGACTAAAAACCAGTCAGTGCATAAATGTCAAAGAGTGTTTTTCCTTTTTTAAATAAATAAGCTTCAATAAGATTGACTGCAACCTCAGGTTCTGAAAATAACAAAGACGCATGCGTAGCGTCTTAATTGAAATAAATAGCAGCCTGTCAAATTTGTCAGATAGAAATTTCTTAAAAATGTGAGTTTAATAAATTTATAATTGAAATTGATATGATGATAGAATAATAATTGTTTAATTACTTTACAGATGTTTACAGCGTTATTGTATAAACATATACACATCTAAATGAAACACAAATGCAGGAAATTACACAAATATGGATACAAATTTAAGGGTTATTATAAATGGACTCACATGTGTATCGGCATATTTCCAAAAGATGTCTTCATTTGACTGGTTCCATATAAAAGCTTGGGTAGGCTTCGTCCCATATGTAGTCGATGTTACTGGTTCGCTGTTCAAATCTTTGCTGCATATACTTCGAATCTTCAACCACCGTATACCTAGTTGAATGACGACTTTTCATTTTTGGTAATCGTGATGTTGCTTATAATGGCTTAAATAATTTTAACTAAGTACTGTATTTATAATCATATTTTATTTAAGTGCTGTTTAAATGCTCGTAAAATTTTCGATTTAAGAATTTTGTAAGTTCGTAAAACTTTAATTCTGATACACTTTTTTGCTTTAGATCCCGATATGGAGTATTTTTTATTATTATTATATGTCGCACCAGAAAATTAAACATAGATTCAGAAAACTGAAAAATTTTATTTTCGACAAACATAAACAAAAACAAAAACACATCAACCGAATTTTGACTACGGTAAACTTGAATCGAAACAAACTTTTGTTATTATAGAAAATTATCGATAACCTAACTTTATATTTGATTGTAGGTTAAGAATAATTGTTTCTGATTTCTCGGCTCTTCATTAACCGCGTTTCAAAATTTCCGCAAGTAACGTAATTTGAAACTTACATGTTATCACAAAACACAACACTTTGACTTTTGTTAGTAACTTTTAAAATTCCTTATATACTATCCTGTTAGCTACAAAAATTTCAATTTTTTTTTACAATACAAAGTAACTAAGCTTCTGATTGGTTTAAACAAATTTGAAAAGTTTACTAAAATACAAATTATGCCATAACTTCCTTAATATACTTCTGATTTACATTTTGAAAATAGAATTGGAATCTGTGCAAAATTCCGCACAAAATGATATCTCACGAGCCATATATTTGTTCAAAAATGTACCATTTGACATATTCTAATCTAAATTTACTTATATCTAAAAAACCTTAAACTCTACACTTAAACTAAATACATATTCGTGATCTACACGAGAAACTGAACTAGAAAACATTTATTCAAACTCAAATATCATAATTTTAAAGGAAAATTCTTTTTTATATAGGAAATTTATGTAGTTAACCCCATTTTCATAATTTTATGTTTAAATAGCTTGTACAAAGTAAATTTCTACATGGAAATGAAGGAAACCTTCTATTATTTGCTCTAATAATTTATTCTACGCTCAACTTATTTCAGAAAAACTATAAATTTGCAAAAACCTTAAAATTAAAACTTAACCTAACTTTATACAAATATACATCTAATTTTCGTTTCTAACGTCCAAATGACTTGAAATGTTACTCTAATAAATTGTTAAAACTGTCTTCAACATATCCAATGTTCACTTTTGTAGTACTGTCTACAACTTTCTCAACTCAACAATCCATATTGTTAAACCCACTTCCTCAAAAATTTTGCACAAGAAGTATTTGTATGTAAAATATCCATATGTAAAGTTATTGTTTAAATCGTCTTTAATGTTAATAATGCACTACTTCTTTTGTTGCACTTTTTTGTACACTAATTTTGTGAGTAATAACTAAACCATGTCAGCGCCATAACCCTTTTTTAAGATTCTAAATCTTTCCTGCATTTTATTTAACCCGATACATGTTCTAACTATAATTATAAATCTAAACTGTGTGATAAACATCTGTAAGATTTCCAAATTGCTAAAATACTATGAATAAACTGTAAATTTAATGAAATATGTTCTACGAACTTAATCGTACTTACAAATATAACTTCATCTGACCTTCTTGACATGCTCCTTACATAGCACAATGCTTTTTATGATTAAACAAACTTGTGCAAATTTCAACAAGCCTGTTTCATTAAATCAAAATCAATTTCTTACACTCGTTTACCTATATTACTTAATAAAATGCAGTGTAAATATACTGTAGTTTATCTCAAATATACTCACTATAAGAAATACAAGCTTATGTACTCTAATCCATGTCTTAAACTTATATCTAACCATCTCAAATATATATATATATATATATATATATATATATATATATATATATATATATATATATATATAAGTTGAGGGAAGTAACAGCCGTTACAATGTTAAGGAAAAAAAAATTTTATTATTAACTAATTGCTTAGTGTTCTCAGGCTTGCGGCTAACTAGGGTCTTAATACGTTTAAAACTCTTTGATATTTGCCAATATTTCGGAAGCTTTTTATTTTGTTCCTTTATCAAGGCTTCTACAATAAAACAGTGTTAAAACAAGTCAAGTTGCTTACGTCACTTACATCTAAGTTATTCTTTAAAAACTAGCTGGTTATACCTCATAGATAAATTTGCATTATTATGTTTGTTTACCATTAAACTGTCATTGTTAATTGATGATTAACAGAAGCTGGAGTTGCATTTAAAATTAATTAAAACATTTTTTTAGTTTTATACCATGACAAACACATGTGCTTGCATTGTTACAATTTTTCTGTCAAGTTAGTTACATTTAATTTTACTTAGGTTAAGTCACTGATATAAATAAATGCGGCAAATTTAAATTCATACAATAACTAATTGTCTTCAACATTAAAATTAAGGATGTAAGAATATACTGCTGACAGTTGTTCAGTATCAGATTTGTGATTCATAGAGTTACCCTCTTTTTTGATGTGGCACATTTCCAGAAATAATCTGGATTTGTATACTTTTTTAAAATTGAGAATTTTGACATTGTTGAAATCGGGTTGATGATTTAGTGTTTTACTGTGGTTTGCAAGAGCACAACTATTGCTTTTTTGTCAATTCTACAGTCACTTCTGTGTTGTGTAATCCTATTACGCAGCCATTGTGACGTCTGTCCTATGTAAACTTCCGTGCAATCAATGCAAGGAATTTGATAAATGACATTAGAGTTAAGCAACACTGGAGTGGTATCCTTGACTTTAGAAAACAATTTGTTGACAGTTTTTAAATTACATTTGCTAATTTTCATGGTATATATATATACATATATATATATATATATATATATATATATATATATATATATACATATATATATATATATATATATAGTAGCGTCCCCAGGATTTATCTTGACTTGACTGACAATAATGTTACTATTACTCAAATTAATTGCCTGCCTTACTTTGACTTTCCTGGCAATAATTGAAACATTAGAATTTATTTACAAGTTTGATATTTAATTACTCACAAACCTCAAATCTGATCAAACGAAGTGGCCGTCTAGTGGTAGGTACGTTATGCTATCTAAATTAGATAGGCTGGGTGAGGTAAGTGTTGCATCATGAGGGGCAGGTAAAAAAATCCAACGAATCAAATTAAAATCAACGAGTGTTCCGCAGCGGTGGTTCAGCCCGTTAATATACTATTGTGGGAAAAAACCACCAATAAAACTCACTTTATTCATAAATAAGTAATTGCACAAGTAGATTAATAAATCAAATAACACAAACAAAACAAAGAAAGGGTTAAATATATAATAGAACATCATTAAATTAGGTTAAAGTGCGTACAGAATTATAACATTAAGAGAAAATGTATAAAAAGCAGTTCAGTTACACAGAAACACAATAATAAAAAAACACATGTAGTCACACGCACAATTGGGTCATAAATAGTTAAAATAAAAATCATAATAAAAATCGTAATACCAAACATATGGCCCTTTAAAGCCAATCATGGCGGCACATAAAACAATAAAGCAAATTACGGTACATATATAATATATCAATAGCAAAATTGCACAGGTCAAGGCTAGAACAAAAGAAAACAGACAAGGAATTATCCGTACCCAATTGTTTAGTGACCACTAAAGTACAAATTACAATAAAGCACATACAAAGAGAAATAAGCTCACAGGCAAATAATTCTACTTAAACTGACAAAAAAACTCATTAAAACAAAGCCTTACAAGGGTAAGTTATAAATAGATTACAACATCGTGACCGCTGTGTAAGTTTAAGGGCGTTAAAAAAATACAGTGCTCTTTTCTCAGGTTACACGTTCATCTATATAACAACAAAAACAATAAAAACAAAATTCGAGGTGTTGAATGGTTATCTGATCTCGTGAGTGTGCACACGCTTGGTAATTGCCTTTTACAATTAGTAACCAAAGCGGTATTATATACCCGTTCACCAGCCCACCTCTACACAAATATAAATATAAACAACAACCAACAACGGTAATTCCCACAAATACCAGAGTGAGAGGACCCTGTGCTGTCTTTTATTTTAGCATATTTCAGCTTAATGAGTCCGCGTACGTATAAGATACTTTTGCAAGGCAATGTTTGATTTTCTTAATACGTTACATAGGCTGGTAAAATGATTGGTTTCGAGCTTTCATTTATACAAAAATACATACTTACACTAGAATAAATATTTCCTTAATTGATTACAGACACAAATCGTTAACATACGCGGTTTACCCCTAAAGAAAAGACAACTTGGTGTCGGCGATTTCAAAAGAAAAATGTACACGCAAGAATTATTTTAAAAACAAACTGTTTACAATGCAGGTATTTAATTAACCCAAAAATCGATCTTGCTCGATTGACACTCTAACTGTAACTAACTTTTTTCCCCGATTTCAAACCTTAACTAGCTTTACTCCCGAAATCAACCCCCATTTTTCAAAGGTAATATAAAACCAAGAAAAATTAAGTTCCGTTGGAACAGTTTCGTATTATTTATTGCACGACATCTTAATTTAAAAAATATGCATTCGTTCGTAACAAACCCTACTTTTACGCCTTGGGTTTCTACGTATCACACAAAGATCCCTTTGGATTTGCGCTCTGTGCAGCCGTAGTTAATTATTAGGTTGACATTTTTTTAAATCAATAGTGCACATAAGAAATTTCAATGATTCGTTACGACTCTTCAGTAAAGCGTTTTTATGCGTGCACCTGCTACTCACCCCCCATCATGTGTTTGACAGCCCTAGACAAATATTTGTTACAAACAATCCCACATTCCTTACATAAAAATATATACATAAAATATTTTGAAAACATTAGCAAATTACGACGTATTATCAAGATATTAAAAATCCACTAATTATTTCTATCATGGTCACAATGGCGATTTGTGTTTTTGAAAACCGCACTAGCCTATAACCTCCGCAGTTTTTAAATGTAAATTTGAAATTTTTTTGGAGTATTTAAGACTACTGCCACTATATTGTGCAGCACTAGCTTTTCCGTAAGGAACTGGAAGTGGCATTGTCTTGTGATTTTTAAATGGAACGCCCTATATATTTATGAAACTGTAAACTTTCACCATTATCACACATAATAAAATACTGATCTTTTTTGGGTTTTTTAATGGTGCATTTTAATTATACAATCAAAACGTTTCGATAACACTTACAGTTATCTTCGTCAGTAGTAATATTTGTTAAAAATGTTGCAAACAATTTTGTTAAAGTTGAAAAACTAAAACATTATGTTTTAATTTTTCAACTTTGACAAAATTGTTTACAACATGTTTAACAATTTTTAACAAACATTACTACTGCCGAAGATAACTGTAAGGGTTATCGAAACGTTTAGATTATATAAATAAAATACACCATTAAAAAAACCCAAAAAAGATATGCCCTATATATTTTTTTATAAACTTATAAACGGAGTAATTTTGAATGGTTGTTTTGGAAAAAATTTCTAGAATAAAAAGTGTGTATTACAGCTGTTTAAAATTTAGAACTTCTAAGTTCTGCTTATTGGCTGTGACAAGAAACAAATAATAATATGATAGTCTATGTCTTTGATGTTTTAAATTACTTCGCATGACAAGTAATTATACTAATTATGAAAGAAGCATTTGAATGCATTGCAGTGACAAAATTCCACATAAATGCGTCTTTAAAAGATATGCTTGAAATATATTACTCTTGCGACAAAAATTGTAACGAAGCTTGTAGAAGATATTTTGCAAAGTATTTTCCATCAAGATGGAAATACATAAGGAGACAATAAAGATTTAGAAGAAATGGGCCAGTAATTAAACAAAGAAGAACGAAACGTCTATTTAATGCAAGCACAGAGTTTAATGTGCTATTCAGCGTAGAAGAAGATCCTAAGCAGTCGCCACGTGAAAGAGCGAAAACTTTTATCTGCTTCTTCGATTTTTTTTAATATTAAAAAAACATAAGCTCAAATTCTATAAAACTAACACTTGCACGAAAGTGATCTAGAACGTCGAATGAGCTTTTGTAATATATTTTTGTAATAAGCGCAAGTCGTTGAATTAAAAATAGAATATTATATCCTGATGAGTGTATGTTCGGAAATAATGGCATATTTATTAGGAATCTACATTACCATTGGTTACAAAATAACCCGTATATTACAAGGGAAATAAATTTTTAATTTTAAATTTATTTAAAATAAATGTTTGGTGCGGAATGTTGAAAAATGGACCTGTCTTCTTTGAGGAAACATTAAATGTTCAGGTACATAATCGATTTGTATGAGAAGAGTTTGAAGATTTATTAGAAGATCTGCCAGTTAATGAGTATGCTGGCGTCACCTACCATCAGGATAGCGCAACACCACACAATGCTCGAATTAACGTTGATTATCCCACCGCGCGATTTCAAGAATGTATGAGTACATTGGGACCAATTAGATACCCCCCAAGGTTACTCGATTTAAATCCATGTGACTTTTTTTATGGCTTTCTCATATCTTACTGATTTTGGAAATAATCGACAATTAATTTTTTGGTTTTAGTAGTGCACCATATTCCTCTTGTTGCGAGATTTATTTGGTGTGCTTAATATTGGATTTTCGTTGTATCTTTTCATTATATTTCGCACAGTTCCTAGATATACACATAAAGCATCACTTACTCGCCAAAATAACTCTGTTTAACATTGCTGCACACAAAGTTGTTAATTCGCTTACCTATTGTACAGACAGCACAGAAATTAAGGGGCCGACGTTTCCTTCTCTTGTTCAACATATTTTAATAATTTTACAAAAAAAACATCTCCCATTGGAAATTTAAAACTTCACCGGGCATTTTTTAAAATTAACCCACGTAATTAAAAAAGTAAGATCTTTCATGCAACTTAGAGACGTGTAATTGAATTGTTGTAATGTGGATTACTGGTACACATGCAATTGCTTGATACTTACCTTCTAGCCATAATAACATCCGGATCAGTGATTAGATAAAATGAAAATAACATCCCGATGCTTAATGCAATTTTAATGTAGAAAGTTTCAAGGAATGCTGTTAATCTAGAAATCTTCAATTATGCGGATTACAAGTGGGAATTTCTAATCACTCACCAACAATCCTAGGATGAACATGCTACACAATAATGTCGTCTGTTATCAGACAACCTCTTTCGTAATAAGTTTATTATGAAAGACAACAATAATAATCTAATTATAATAATATCAGATAGAGATTAATAGACATTTAGTTGCTAACAGAGAGGGTGGGGAGAGTGGACACTCAATGTTAAATTTGGCAGACTTAATAGGGCCCTCGTACAAGTTGGGAGAATGTATTTCCCTCACACGCGCGAAATTTAAATTTAAAATTTTTTTTATTGTGAAACTATTAATTTAAATCATTTCCCTTTATTCAAAATTATAATTTTTATGTGGAGAAACATATTACTTATTTAACAAGCAAATAGTAAAATGTAATTTTTTTTAAATGAGGTAAAGTGAATAAAAAAAATGGGGCTTTCTTCGTTTTCTATAAAAATATGAAAATGAAAAATGTGAAAAAAATAATGTAGATTTATGCACCTATTTCGAATAGATTGAACTAAAAATAATAATTTTTTGAGTATGAGAACACCTTCTTTTTTTTGATAAAGTGTGATTCACTTTACCCACTACTTTGGGGGTAAAATGAATCAGGCCTTAAAATTACATAAAAACCTACTTTAAAATACTTATGACTAAAGTGAATCACTAAAAATAAATAAAACAGGCAAAAACAAATTTTTTTAAGAAAAAGAAACATGTCAAAAGTATCAAAATCTTTATTCTTCAAATAGATACATCATATTACATTTAATATAAAACACTTAAACAATTCCAACCCCGGCATGTTATCTCGAAATCTTGTTTCTGTCACTCCCAGTCTATTTAAATATTGTTGTACAATTGTCCTTACATCTATACTTTTAAAAGGAAATCCCTATTCGGCACAAATTTGGAGTGTTTCCTTCAGCCGCAGCTCCTGAGTGTCAGTAAGTGCAGGCTGTCGGCCATACTTTAAGGGATGCTTTCCATGATATCTTCGTTGTATAGTGCTGAAAGGCACACCAAACTGTTCTGAGGTTTGTCTAATAGACATATTACCTCGTCGAACCGCAGACACTGCCCGCTGAACATATTCCATATTGTAATTACATTTTCCTTGTGGCCCAAACTTTTTTTTGTATATTCTCGGCATGCTGAAAATAAAATTTATTATTAGATCACGAAAGAATACAAATTATCCGGTAAAAATGACCAATCATAAACATAGCCCAATTTTCAACGAAATTTGAATGATTCACTTAAACCGACCATTTTACAATAAAAAAGATGCCAACCCTTAACCAAAACCATTATAACAAAAAACATAGCAGTTTTATTTTCATTGATAACTAATGAACACATTCAGTAGATCTAAATAAATAGAAATTCAAAAGAAACAACGCGGCAAGCAATCGTTTCCAACATTTAATCAAAGTCAACAAAAGGCGTTGATCATTAAAACGTGTTTGTAATACTTACACGATATTCTAAAACAGCGAAACACTCTCTACTGCACATACAGAAGTACTGGTGAAACATCCCCGGCGATATATCATTTAAATATTATTCCTGGGAACAACGGCACCGACATTTTGTCGGAAATACCCGATTGATTCACTTTACCCCATATGATTCACTTTGCCTCATTTGACGGTACTTACTTTTTGACAACACAATTTCAGGGTTTTCAATCACATTGTAGGTAAACGAACGTTATTCAAAGTTCAAGAACTTTGTATGGCACGATTATTTCAATGTTAAAAGATGAGAATAATTTCACAATGTAAACCGCACAAAAAGCAACCGAAAGTTATAAATAAATTACCAAAAATAAACAAATTTAGAGAAAAGACACTTAAAACTTTCAAGCGCTGTAATGGCAAACGTCATTCATATACACCTAAACATCCAATTAAAAAATTACTAAATTGTGCATCTTACAACTAAGTATGTATTGTGCAGTAATCTGTTATTTTTTACTTTTTATGACTGCCGTCTATTTAATTGGGAGAAAGGAAACTTATCACAAGATTGGCTATACGAGTGTCCACTCACCTCACCCTCTCTGGTTGCTACCTTGAGAAAAACAATTCCAAAGGGCAAAGACAACCGCTTTAATAAAAATATCGGTAAAACAGTTTAAGCACTTTAAATGTTGTTTTTTCATTTATAAGGGAATGTAATGTAAAATTGAATTATACTTACAAAATATGTTTACACATTTTCATAAAAAGTTGATTTTTATTCAGATATTTAAGAAACTTGAAATTTCATACAAATACACACACACACACACACGCACGCACGCACGCACGCACGCACGCACGCACGCACACTCGCACACACGCACACGCACACACACAGACACACACACACACACACACACACACACACCACACGCAAACACTGGTTCTTAAGAAATGTAAGTATTCCCTTACAATTTTTCAATTTCTAAATAACGATCAAGTTTAAAGGAAAGCGTGGAAACATATTTTTTAAAGACAATTCAACTTTAAATAATCTTTATGAAGTTTCTTAATTTGAAATCAAATAACTTCATTAAATAAGATCTAATTGCTTATTCTGTATTTTCGATAACTTTTTGAGGGTGGGAAACCTTCGCAGTTAGTACAATTGGGGAGATGATAGATCTCGAGGACAAAAAAAAAACCTTCGCCATATGGATGTGAAAGTTTCGTCAAATCCTGTCAGTCGTTTATTAGCCCCGGTTTATTTATTAAGGTTTCTTGTATTTTAACGAACAATGTACAAATTAAAAATTTCTGCTCTAGTTCATGTAGTTCATATAGTAGTAAAAGTGGTATAGAGACAAATAAACAGGTGTGGCATTTCAAGGGTTAATTCTTTGCATTGAAATGTTATTCACATTCTTTTAAATAATGGTGGTCCTAAACAGGCTGAAACTAGCCTAACGTGCTAAAGCACTCAAAATTTCTAAGGAGGATGGATGGGGGGATATTGTATGATCGATTTTGGCGGACACAAGGCGATCCAAGGATACGTTGAATGCTTTTGCTTTAAACGTGTTAAACATTCTCGGTCAGTTGCCTTATTAGAACTAAGCATACCAATGGTCTATTCTAGAAGTTCGTATCGAAAACGAATTGGTTTCATAGCGTATGATTAAAATAAATCTATGAAAAGATTGGTTTTGTCTACAGAATTAGCAACTACAGATTCGTCAAAAAATGCCATGGAGGAAAGTTTTTATTAGTGGCTTTAGCTAAATACCAAATTTTACGACTGCCCAAAGGAGATGTAGTTAGTTCATTTCATTATCGTTGTTCAAACAATGTTTTAGCTTTAGTGATAACACCTCAGATATTGAAGTACCAAGACGAGGACGACTTAAAACAATACTCACGTCACGGAATGGTTGCAAAGAAATCCCGCAAATCACAAGGTTCTATCGGTATTATAAACAACAGAGAAATGAGGGACAGTAGGATTTATTTTTATTAGACAATGGTCAGATAGACATAGTTGGGAAAGAACTGAAGTTCTATAAAAAAGATTGTTATGGGTTCAGAAACCATTTGTGTGGGATCACATGAAGTTACAAATGTTTCTGCACTATAATGAGTAGGATTAGTAGTAGAAAAAAAAGCCAATTAAAGTTATGAACGTTGAAATCTCCTAGAATTGAGATACCGCAAGATGAAAACTGAGACAGAAGATAGTCAACTTTCAAACCACGGTAATGGAAAAAGTCTTGAAAATTACTGTCATCGGAAGACCTATAAATCCAACAGTAGGATTTAATAAATTTAATATCAGAATGATTGAACCAAAACACGTCTAATTTTTATTCTTCAAAGAAATCCTCTTGCAAACGATGTTTCCATTGAGATAGGCATACACTTTGTATCAAAAATTAGAGTGAAGATTGTATTTGGTAAATTGCAAGTCGGACGAATCGGAACTTTCAGAGGAAACTGGTGTTTCACATAGAAACAAAATTTCAGGTTGAAATTTCATAGTTTTGCCAAAGCGCATCTTAGTCGGCACCAATGTAAATCCATTTGAAAAGGAATTAAGGTATTATTTATTTTGTGTAAAGGTAAACGACAAATAATGTGAAATATATATATATATATATATATATATATATATATATATATATATATATATATATATATATATATATATATATATATTATATATATATATAGACGGGTGGCCAATTAAGAATGCGAGGTACTGTATCTGGGAAACTATACATCGTAGAGGCTTGCGGAAAAAAAAGTTATACTAAAACGGTCAATACAAAAACCTGGAAAATATTTTCATGTTTCTGAAATGGACGCTAGGGGGCGTAACTGCAATCTTGAATGTAAAAAAGTGATGTTTCTGTGAATTCTGCTATATTAACTTAATAAATAAGTAACTGATCTTTGAAGTCGAGGATAATCTGAACTTTTTTTGTTTGGCACTTTTTGACGTATCTATAAAAATAAAGTGGTGGAGGGTATTCAAAGGTTTCCTTCAATCACCCCCCGTATCTTCGTAACGGCTAAGCCGATTTTAACAAACTTGGGCGCGTTGAAAAGAGCTTTTCTTGGACTACAAATGATAAAATAATTGAAGGTTTGTTAGTTTCACATGTCGTCGCTAGAGGGCTTGGTTCGACATTCTGGCAGAAACGGTTAATTTTCGCAAAAAAATTAAATGCATTGGTATGACTTTTTTCCATAAACAAGTAGCTAAATGACACCTAAACAGGCTCGCGAAAACCGCATCTCGATATCTTGTTCCTAACCTAAAATAACGGCCAAAGAAAGCTTTATACGAAAATCCCTTAAATTTTTGTATTTTTTTAACTATATTTTTCTGGAATTGTTTCTATTATGTAAGTTGTGGCCCTAAAAAGGACCAGTTTAAAGGAGGAAGGTGTTTAATGTCCCCGTAAATGATCGAAATGCTGACCATCGCGCTCTATGCATTGCTGAAGCCTCTCATGACTAGACAAAACTGCAGCTTCAATTTCGGCTCTCGGTATGTTACGTATTGCGTTACGAATCCGGTTTTTCATATCTTCTCTAGTAGTAGTTTGAGTCCGAAACACGATGTCCTTGAAACGCCCCCATAAATAAAAATCGAGGCAAGTCAAGTCTGGCGATCGCGGAAGCCATGGAAACAGACTTCCTCTTCCAATCCACCGCTGTTGAAATACTGCATTAATATCCTCTCGTACATTAATAGCAAAATGTGCTGGGCAACTATCCAACTGCATAAACAATTTTTGCCTTGTTTCTAGAGGCACATCTTCCAAAAACAACGGTAATTGATTGGCCAGAAAGTCAAGAAATACATTGCCATTTAGGGGTTGCTCGAAAAAATATGGCCCAATAACTCTGCCCCCCAGTATGCCACACCATACATTTAAACTCCAACGTCCTTGGCGCTGAACTTCACGCAACCAATGGGGATTTTCTGCAGACCAATAATGCATATTGTGTAGATTGACTCTCCCGTCACTACTGAAGGTAGCTTCATCGGTCCATAGAATTTGAAATAAAAATTCTCTATTTTCGCGTATCATGCCTAACATCCAATGGCAATAGTCTAACCTTCGATCAAAATCTTCCTCTTTTAAGGCTCTGAAGCAAAACGACATGATATGGGTGCATTCTTAAAGTAATTAAAAAAAGTTTAAATGAATACCTATATATTTTGATGGCCATTAGAACTTACTTATGGTGCTTCAAAACATTTTGAATCGTTGTCCGTGACATGCCCAACTCAGTGGACAATGCTCTTGTGCTAACATGAGGATTTTCTTCAATACAGCCCAGTACACGGTTAATATTTCCTTGTGTTCTCCCAATTCTTTGCCGTTGAAACGTACGCCGAAAACTACCATTGGCTCGTAAGCTCGCCACTACTCGAGGAAAAACTCTTACATCGCAAGGACGACGATTTGGATATCGAGCCGCATAAACTTTTTTAGCTACTGCGGCATTCTGAAGACATTCAATATAAACCGCAAGCATATCAACAGCTTCATTATTCGTAAAACGCATTTTGAAAGCACAAAAATTGCTCAAAGTAACGCGAAAGTATTGACAACTATTGACAATTTGAGGATTATGTATGTTTTGTTTAGGTATCTGTTTCCATTGCCTGCTTCAATTAATTGTATTTTTCGTATATATCCATAGTGAATATGCATTTAAACAAACAAAAAATAGGCCTTCGTATAACTTTTAGCATAGCTTACTTGTCCGTAGTAATTTCAAAAAGGGTGATTTTATTCTGGTGTATCAATTTACAAACATTTAAAATCGCAATTTCTAGGCGAAATTGAAGCTGCAGTTTTGTCTACCCATAAGAGGCCTCAGCAATGTACAGAGTGATGGTCAGCATTTCGAGCATTTACGGTGGCATTAAAAACCTTCCTCCTTTAAATCGGTCCTTTGTAGGGCCAAAACTTACATAATAGAAACAATTCCAGAAAAATGTAGTTAAAAAAAATAAAAATTTAAGGGATTTTCGTATAAAGTTTTCTTTGGCCGATATTTTAGGTTAGGAACAAGATATCGAAATGCGGTTTTCGCGAGCTTGTTTAGGCATCATTTAGCTACTTGTTCATGAAAAAAAGTTATACCAATGCATTTAATTTTTTTGCGAAAATTAACCGTTTTTGTCGGAATGTCGAACAAAGCCCTCTAGCGACGACATGTGAAACTAACAAAACTTCAATTATTTTAACATTTGTAGCTCAAGAAAAGCTCTTTTCAACGCTCCCAAGTATGTTAAAATCGGATTAGCTTTTTCGAAGATAGGGGGGGTGACTTAAGGAAACCTTTGAATACTCCCCACCACTTTATTTTTATAGATACGTCAAAAAGTGCCAAACAAAAAAAGTTCAGATTATCCTCGACTTCAAAGATCAGTTATTTTTTTATTAGGTTAATATATCAGAATTTACAGAAACATCACTTTTTTGGATTCAAGATTGCAGTTAGTCCCCTAGCGGCCACATTTCCCAGGTTTTTGTATTAGCCGGTTTAGAAATAACTTTTTTTGGCGCAAGCTTCTACGATGGATAGTTTCCCAAATACAGTACCTCGCATTCTTAGTTGGCCACCCTGTAATATATATATATATATATATATATATATATATATATATATATATATATATATATATATATATATATATATATATATATATATATATATATATATATATATATATATATATATATATATATATATATATATATACGTTTGCGCATGTGCGCGAGTGTGCGTGTGTACGTATGTGCATGTGTGCGTGTGTGCGTGCGTGTGTGTATTTCCAGTTCTTCTGCGTCCATGATCTCGTGTATTGATAGAATTCATGGAAGCACCTTCCTTGATTCGGGAAACTCTCATTTGCCATTCTCAGGTCAATAATAATCTTGTTCTGCTTCGCACTATTCGAATTAAACTGATGTCTGCTGCGCACTCCATGCTCTTTTTTGCGGATTCCATAAGACGGATGAGTTATTGGTTTTTGTTTAACACCAGTTTTCATGTATTAGGCAGTGTTTGCTCTCGTCTCGGGCATTAAAGCTGTTATGGCGTTTTTCGGTTTCTATAGCCTCTTTTATAACTTTCTTTCTTAGATGTTCTACTGATGCTATCCTTAGGCCTTGTCGAAGGTGGTTTTTCCTACTGCTAAGCAATGCTCTTTTAGCCTAGTAGTGATTCGTCTGTTTGTTTGGGCCATGTATGTTCGGTCACAATCTCCATATAGAATCTCGTAAATTCCTTGATCTTCCAGGGTGACTTTGGTTTTTGGTTTGGCAATATTGTTTCGATATTTTTATGCGTCTTGAGTATCGTTTTGACGTGTTTTCTCATTTTAAAGTCGTTATTAAAAATTGTTAAAATTATTTAAAAAAATGGAGTTGAATTAATCAGAGAGCTTTGACAAATGTATATCAACAATTAAAAGCGTGTTGTCTTAACGACAAGTAAATAAAACAAAAAAATAGTGAAATAGTATATTACATTACTAGTATGGAAAATGACCCATTTCACACAAGTGTGAAATGGCACTTTCCGTACTAGTAATGTTCACTATTTTTCCGACAACCACAAATAATGCACAATCTCCAAAAATAAAAGTAAACATATTTTTTGATTACCTTAATTTGAGAATTTTATTGTTGATTGAATACAAACAAAAATAACTATTGGATAACAAAAACTTAAAATAAGAACTACTTAGAATGGTAGAAATTGAAAGTAATATTATTATTATTATTATTGCAATTCGTAAATTCTAATGGAGTTTGCAATAAAGATTTAGAGATCTTTGTTGTCTCCATTATTTGTGCATCTTATCTTGTACATTGATAGTTATAAACATTAAAATTAATGGAGTTGGAATATTTCATTTTAATTTTGATTAAACACTTATAAATAATTTTTTAAGTGTTTTTAAGTTTAAAGTGTGATTTTATTTGTGTTTTATGACATTATGCAGCACAATGGTTAGATAGTGCCAGGTAAAAGGTGGAATACTCGTAGATCAAGGTCAACATATTTAGTTGACATACATATCACACTAGAATGATATCTTACTTTTCATTTCTCGAGTGATATTAGTGACTTTCGCAGTAGGTAATCTGTGTGCTATATGTCATTTTCACATGTGGTCGTCGGAAAATTTTTTTGCGGTTTGGTGTTTCCTTTCCGTTCCTTTCTGCGTATCTTCAATAAATAACGACGTACCTAAGTGATTTTGATTGTGAAATGGATGTTGAAATGAATATAACGGAAGCTGCAACGGCTGCTGTGGCGTAGTATGGTGGAAAGCCTTTTTTAATTTCTCTTGCTACTGTACCTTCTTAAATTGTCCCCAAAAAGCTATCTAATGTTTCAAGTTACCGTCGAATTTTTTAATTTCTAGTTTTGGTAGCTTAAACTTCTTTTCCTTTCTAGTTTATTAGATGTCTCACTTCGAGTACTATCCTCCCTATTTATAAATGATTCGTATTTATGTCGATATTTGATGTGTTCTTCTCTGTAGTATTCAACATCTTTTACTTTTATAAATGCTGCCCCTTCATTTTCATATTGAGTAAAACTTTCTCTAATTATATCGTCTAATTGAAGTATTCGAATACATTTGTCTTCAATTTGCTTTAAATATTATTCGATTTGGCATTTTTCCACGTCATCCACCTTCAGCAGTTCGTCCATATTGGTGCATATAGATTTGAATTTCTTTCTGAGTTGTTCTCGCTTTATTTTTACCATTTCCATCGTTACGGTCGCAACAATTTTTAATATCTTAGGTTCTTAATGGATAATAGTAATCATTTAGAACAACTTTTGTATCATCTTTAATATTTTTGACATTTTACTAGTTACTAGATTTTTTGTTATTATTTTTGTTTTATATGTCGTCTAATACACAAGATGTGATGTATACATAAATTATTCCCAACGTTGTTCGTTGCCATTTTGGACGATTCAAATTCGGAACTAATCAATTTCTCGCCAAATATATATGTAACCGATAACAGAAGGATTCGTACTAACGTCCGTGACAGAAAGCAAACGTGCTATACGGAAATCGCACGAACATTTTTGATTACCTGATAGTAATGTTTTGAGAAAAAAAATATTTTTTGTAATAATAATAGGACATTCGAGATATTAGTGGAGTTGATCGGCCTATTTCCACAGTTTATGTTTTTTGAGCGCGACGTTTCGGAAGCGGACTCTGTTTCCGTCATTAGGCTCAGTCTTGAGAAGGATTGTTTTCGCACTTGAGTCGAATTCATATGTCATATATGATTTTTTCCCAAGCACTTGACTACTCTCAGATTCGAACTTGGTACCTTTCAATTACTAGTCTGACACCTTTACCGCTGAGCCAATGAGTAATCCAATATATATATATATATATATATATATATATATATATATATATATATATATATATATATATATATTAGAACTTACATGTATATTAAACATTTTCGTGGTTGCGCAGGAGTTTATTGCGTATGTTGCGCAGGAACTTCTTGCGCAGGTATATTGCGCTTAATCTCTTCGCGCATTATTGGAATCCATATGGGTTTCATTTCTACACTAGCTTGCTTATTGGATTTTCTGTTAGTGCGATGTATGTGGCTTCTTTGAGTTTTCGACGAGTTATGTTTTCGTGCTTTGCCACTATCTGTATGTTATCCCATTGGATGCGGTGGTCTTCGTTCCAGGCATGTTCGGCGATTCTTGATCTTTCTGTTTCGCCCTTGCGGACGTTGTTCTTATGTTCCTGCGTTCTCACTTTGAGTGCTCTACTGGCCCCTCCTATGTATGCTCTGCCGCATTCGAATGGTAGGTTATATACACATTTCTTGGAATTCTGATCTTCATTGTATGGTTTGGTTTTCGTTAGTATTCCCCTGAGCGTTCTGGTTGATTTGAAGGCAGTGCGTGTCTTGCATTTGATGCCTATCCTTCGTATTTTGTCTGAGGTACCTTGTATATATGGTATTATCGCTGTATATTTAGGTTCTTCTTTTTCGGTTACCCTGTCCCTGTTTAGGTTACGTGTTAGATCGGGGTAGCCATTTTATTTGAGTGTTCTAGCGATATTTTCTATTTCTTTGTTCAGGTTCTCTTGTTTTGAGCATATCATTTTTGCTGTACCGTACAAGCATTTTGCCACACCTAACTTCACGTTTTTGTGGTGATTGGAGTTGTAGTGTAGGTACCTCCCCGGGTTGGTTTCCTGTATCCACTTGTCGTGAAAGTTTTGTCATTCTTGTGTACAAGTACATCGAGGAATGGCAGTTTTTGTTCCGACTCCAATTCCATTGTGAATTTTATGGAGGGTGCGCGGCTATTTAGATGATCTAGGAATTCATCTAGCTTATGCTTGCCGTGTTGCCAACTACGAAAGTATCATCCACGTATCTAAGCCACATCCTTGGTTTCTCTGTAAATTCGGATATCTCTTGGTCTTCAAAGTCTTCCATATATATATATATATATATATATATATATATATATATATATATATATATATATATATATATATATACTACTCACTATGGGTGATAGTGGGAACCCATCGCCATCCCAAACTCTTGTTGGTAGAATTTGTCTTCTACCTGGAAATATGTAGATCTAATCCATATTGTCCGAAGTTCCATTATTGTGTTTACCGAGAGTTGCGCGCGTTCGCCTAACGTTTGATCATTTTCCAGCTTGTCTCTTATGATAGTTAGTGCCTTATCGGTGGGCACATTTGTGAACAGACTCACAATGTCGAAGCTTACCAGTATTTCTTCGTGGTTTGGTTGGAAGCTACCCCGATCTAACACCTAACCTAAACAGGGAAAGGGTAACCGAAACAGGAGAACCTAAATATACAGCGATAATACCATATACACAAGGTACCTCAGACCAAAGACTTAGGATAGGCAGCAAACACAAGATACGCACTGCCTTCAAATCGACCAGAACGCTCAGGGGAGTACTAATCAAATCCAAACCATACAATGAAGATCAGAATTCCAAGAATTGTGTACATAACCTACCATGCGAATGCGGCAGAGCATGCATAGGAGAGAGCAGTAGACCACTCAAAGTGATAACCCAGGAACATGAGAACAAAGTCCGCAAGGGCGAAACAGAAAGATCAATAATCGCCGAACATGTCTGGAACGAAAACCATCGCATCCAATGGGATAACATACAGATAGTGGCAAAGCGCGAAAACATAACTCGGGCAAAACTCAAAGAAGCCACATACATCGCACTAGCAGAAAATTCAATAAGCCAAGCTAGTGTAGAAATGAAACCCATATGGATTCCAATAATGCGCAAAGAGCTTAAGCGCAATATACCTGCGCAAGAAGTTGCTGCGCAACATGCGCAATAAACTTCTGCGCAACCACGAAAGTTTAATATATATATATATATATATATATATATATATATATATATATATATATATATATATATATATATATATATATATTAGGTGGTGCGGTCGGTGTATCGTAAATTTTAATTTTTAAATTTTTGTCATGGGACAGTTTGGGAAAGTTGCCTTTATATATATACGCATTATGAGGGCAAAATATTTTTGAAAAATATTGAGTTTAAGTACTGCCCCGAGGCATAAAACAATGTACTATACAAAGTTGTATTCTAATAATACCTTTTAAATGGACAGTTTACCCAAAAAACCCAATGTATCATTTTATTTATCGTAAACAATAGTACAGATGCAGTTGAATACTACCAAGATAGCACAGAGTAATCATAGCATGCTTTTCATTACCTATCCGCGTGGGAGGGGCGCTCCCCACCATTCTCTAACTACGATCGAGTGCAGTCTGCGCGACTCAAAATACGTTGTTTAGTAGAAGCGAGACATTCGCTGTATTGTATTCGTTGTTTGTGTGTTTTAATTACGTTTTCGAGAATTTACTATGTCGTTACTGAGAAGTGAAGTAATATGTCCCGTTTTCGGCCATGGCCGAGATTTACCAAGTACCTTGCCAACATACGAAGATATGATGTTACTGTATTTGTGGGTGAGCCGAAATAAACAATGTCAATACCAGAATTTAGTGAGTGAGACTAGTACCGAAGTTACTGCTAGTATACTAAGCCAGTGGGTAAGAGCATCCATCCCTACCATCGAAGAGCGGTCGGTGATAAAAAAAATTAAAGCATATCATGATAAGTATCGAAATTTGTTAAAACCTTATGCATCAAGGAAAGACATTAATAGTTACCAGGAGCGAATTGCCCGCTTTAGAGCAGACGCAAAAAAACTGTTTGACATTGCCGCATGTAAGTACAACGATTTTAATTTGTGTAACTGTCCAAAACCATTTAAAGTGCCTCCAACAGAAAGAATTTTTTTGCACGATCAACGAACGGAGAGAAAAATGGGTATTGGTAACGTAGACACTAAAGCAATTAAAGCAATTCAAATGAACTTAAAAAGGAAGCTAAAATTGGACGTCGCGGTCAAGTCAAATAAAGATGACATTGTTGACTTAACTTCGCCAAAATGTAAACGCTCTTTTTCGCAGGCAGCAGTAGTATAGCTATAGCGGTTCTGTCCCACTTTTGTCACTAGATTTGTCACCAGATCTAGGAAAAAGTCACCAGAAAGGTTACTAGATTTCAAGGTTGGTAACATTGCCTATTTCAAGGGGTAGACCACAGGTGTGTAACTCTCTTCAAGGTTATGTCTCTAGTCCCCGCTTCAAGGTCATTATAGTTCTGAAGGTCATTGCCCTCGGTCTCAGACAAGTCTATGCATGTTTCGAGGCCACGCCCTATTCTGTGAAACAAAGGGGGGCCCATTGTTTAAAGTCTATGCTGTCAAGGTCAGAGAACAAAGACGATCTATTGTTTTGGCTGAGTCATTCTAGGAAATCAAGAACAAAGGCGATGCATTGTACAAAGTCTATGCTTTCAAGGTCACATGAATGAACAAAGACTATCTATTGTTCCATTATTCTAAAAATAGATTGTTATCTCAATTCTAGGAAATCAATAACAAAGACGATGCATTGTTCAAAGTCTATGCTTACAATTTTCAAGGTAAAAGAACAAAAGCGATTCTTCTGGTCGAGTTATAAAAATAAATTGTTATCTCAATTCTAGGAAATCAAGAATGAAGGCGATGTATTATCAACGCTTCAAAGTCTATGCTTACAATTTTCAAGGTAAAAGAATAAAAGCGATTCATTCTTCTGGTCGAGTTATAAAAATAAATTGTTATCTCAATTCTAGGAAATCAAGAATGAAGGCGATGTATTATCAACGCTTCAAAGTCTATGCTTACAATTTTCAAGGTAAAAGAACATTCTTCTGGTCGAGTTATAAAAAATAAATTGTTATCTCAATTCTGAGAAATAAGTATGTGCTTATAATTTTCAAGGTAAATGAATAAAGACGATTCATTGTTCTGGTTGATTTATAAAAATAGATTGTTATCTAAATACATCTCTTTCAAGAACAAAGGCATTGTCAGCGCTTTAAAGTTTATGCTTATAAGGTCACACCTCTGCAAAGACGATCCATTCATCTCAATTCTAGGAAATCAAGAGCCCTGAGGTGCATGTTTCAAAGCCACGCCCCCTAAACAGGTGGCCGTTCCCCTAAACAGGTAGCCGTTTCCTAAAAACAGGTAGCCGTTTCCTAAAAACAGGTAGCCGTTTCCTATAAACAGGTAGCCGTTTCCTAAAAACAGGTAGCCGTTTCGCAACCGTTTCCCCCATACGATCACATCTCAATTCTGAGAAATCAAAAAGGGGGCCCATTGTTCAAAGTCTATGCTTATAAGGTCACACCTCTGATAACAAAGGTGATTCATTGTTTTGGCTCTGTCGTAGCTTCTAAAATTCTAGGAAATCAATAACAAAGACGATGCATTGTTCAAAGTCTATGTTTACAATTTTCAGGGTAAAAGAACAAAAGCGATTCATTGTTCTGGTCGAGTTATAAGAAATAGATTGTTATCTAAATACGTCTCAATTCTAGGAAATCAAGAACAAAGGCGGTCTATTGTTCAAAGTCTATATTTATCATTTTCAAGGTCACATGAGAGAACAAAGACGATCCATTGTTTTGTAGGTTATCGTACACATCAGCTGTATCCTCAAAGTCATTGCCATCAGTCTCAAGCAAGTTTATGCATGTTTCAAGGCCACGCCCCCAAAACAGGTAGACGTTTCCTAAAACAGGTAGCCGTTTCCTATAAACAGGTAGCCGTTTCCTATAAACAGGTAGCCGTTTCCTAAAAACAGGTAGCCGTTTCCCAAAACAGGTAGCTGTTTCGCAACCGTTTCCCCATGTTCAGGTCGAGATTCCGCATCTCAATTCCAGGAAATCAAAAAAGAGGGGGTCCATTGTTCAAAGTCTATGCTTACAATTTTCAAGGTTAAAGAACAAAGACATTCCATTATACAGGTGGAGTTATAAAAATAGATTGTTATCTCAATTCTAGGAAATCAGTAACAAAGGTGATGCATTGTTCAAAGTCTATGCTTACAATTTTCAAGGCCACATGAAAGAACAAAGACTATCTATTGTTCAGTTAGAAATAGATTGTTATCTAAATACATCTCTTTCAGGAATAAAGGTGAACCATTGTCAACGATTTAAAGTTTATGCTTATAAGGTCACACCTCTGATAACAAAGACGATTCATTGTTCAGTTAGAAATAGATTGTTATCTCAATTCTAGGAAATCAATAACAAAGACATTGTCAACGCTTCAAAGTCTATGTTTACAAGGCCACATGAGAGAACAAAGACGATTCATTGTTTGAGTCATAGCTTCTGAAATTCTAGGAAATCAAGAATAAAGGGGGCCCATTGTTCAAAGTCTATGCTTACAATTTGCAAGGTAAAAGAACAAAGACGATTCATTGTTTTGGCTCTGTCGTAGCTTCTAAAATTCCGAGAACAAAGACGATGCATTGTTCAGACTGATTAGGTCATCTAACAAGTAAAATATTTTTTATAAGACTATCACAATATACAGATTTAAGTATTATGGGATATAGTCACTTTTGTAATACCTCTGCTGGAGCATATCTATTTACTATTTGTTTTTCACATTCAATTTCCTTCAACTGATTCTCGTTTAATGCGGACAACACCATCTTTCCTAATAGGTTCATTATATTGTATACTAGCCATACATTCAGCTTCCCTTAAAAGTCTTCATATCAGGATCTACTTTGAGACATTGTTCGAGACTTATTACAATAAGCAATGTAACGCCTCCCATGTGCCCTCAAGTGGTCTAAACAGCTAGACGTTTCCTAAAACAGGGGGCCGGTTTTCCAAAACAGACGGCTGTTTCTCAACACAGGTAACCGTTTCCCACCAAGGTTACACGAGAGAACATAAGCGTTCTGATTCCTAAAAATAGATTGTTATCCAGCTACCACCCCACCTCAATTCTAGGAAGTCAAGAATAAAGGAGGGTCCATTGTTCAAGCCGACGGTTCAAAGTCTATTCTTACAGTTTTCAAGGTCACACCTATGAGAAATGAACAAAGACGATCCATTATTCCATTATTCTAAAAATAGATTGTCATCTAAATACATCTCAATTCTGGGAAATCAAGAAACGCTTCAAAGTCTATGCTTATAAGACCACACCTCTGATAACAAAGGCGATTCATTGTTGAGTCATAGCTTCTGAAATTCTGAGAACACACAGACGATGCATTATTCAGACTGATTAGGTCATCTAACAAGTAAAAATATTTTTTTTTATAAAACTTATAATTTATTAACCACAATATTCATCTATATATAGATAAAAGATCGATTTAAGTAAATATACATATTATGGGAAGTTTGATGTACTTAACATTTTGTAATACCTTTGCTGGATCATATCTATTTTATTTATTATTTGTTTTCACATTCAATTTCCTTCAACTGATTCTCGTTTAATGTGGTCCACGATACATCATCATCTTTCCTAATAGGTATTTTCATCGCTTCATTATAATGTTTACTGGCCATACATTCAGCTTTCCTTAACGCCTTCATATCAGGATCTGTGATCCTTTTACTTTGAGACATTTTCCGTGACTTATTACAAACCTACGTCTCTTAAACTTATATGCAAAACACAAATTAAAATCTTTTAATTATACAGTTACGTAAATTTCAAAGTTAATTCCGAGAAATCTATTTTCAAGGTGATCCAACCTTACCTGACTATCAAATAGATTGTCAATGGCTACTATAAATTTTCCAGGTCCTACAAATCAACCTACAGAGGTATCCTGATATATGACCGGTAAATCTATATAGGAGGATGCCCCGGGATTGAAGCAACATCTTGATACGCTGCTTCTAAAAATTTTAGGTTGTCCGGCGAAATCTCAAAGGGGGTCCATTGTTCAAAGTCTATGCTTACAATTTTCAAGGTCACATGAGAAATGAACAAAAGTGATTCATTGTTTTGGTCGAGTTATAAAAATAGTTTCTTATCTAAATACCCTTCGATTCTAAGAAATCAACTTTCAAGAACAAAGGCGATGTATTGTCAACGCTTCAAAGTCTATGCTTACAAGGTCACACCTCGGAGAAAAGAACAAAGGCGATCCATTGTTCCATCATAATTTTTAAAGATAGATTATTATCCAGCCACCCCCCACCTCAATTCTAGGAAATCAAGAACAAAGGCGATCCATTGTTCAAGTCGATGCTTCAGGGATATATAAGTAACAGTGAGATCAGTCGGTTAGTAAGTTGTTAAACATGGAATTAGCAGGGTTAAACCAAAGCACCTATTGCAAACTCTATAAAAATACATGTGACCTAGAGATATCGAAAAATATAAAGTTATTAATGTTACAGTAATCAATACGAAGTATGGTGAACGTATAGTGTTAGAAACAGAGGAGTTTAAATGTGTTTTACCTCAGCGCTTTTACGAGTATTTCAAACAAGAAGAAAATCGAATTGAAGAATTTAAAACGATGCTAAACACAAAGGATGTATTCATGAGTAGTCTGGGTGCAGTCGGAAAAACAATAAACATAACATTTAGTGCATCCAACCGTATGTAAACATGCTCATTTCGAAATTAGTGTTTAGTTGTGGAAAAGTCATGCAAGCAGCAATAAAATCACTCCTGGAACGATGTTTACTGCCGGATACTTCATACCGCTGTAATAACAATATGATGATTAAAAAATAAATACTGTTGTTAATATGGTGTTCTTTTTTAAGACACGTAGATATCACCAGCCACCATTTGTCAAGGTCACGTCATATTACTATTCAGGGAAATAATTTTCATGGTCCCAATCCTGTTCAATCCATATTTTAACCCCGAATGCAACTGGTGCATCTATATAGGGATGAATAATTTTACGGTAAACCTAAAGTGCTGTGAAGAGCAATTAGATATTAGTCAAAGTTATGTGAGGTTTAACTACACATGCGTTCTTGTGCATTTTAAATTCTAAAATTGTGTTTTGAAAATTGTGCATATGTTTTGCGGGGTCACGCTACAGAGACAATGATTGTAATAGTTGATGTACAGGGATTCAAAACGGCAAAACATGTATTTACACCCAAAGAGCTAGCAATATACAATGGAAATCAAGCTGCCCATTTTGTGTTCAAACCACCATTTCCTTGGCACCTCTTAGATGTAGAATTTCAACGACAAGCTGTTTGGTTAATCAATAATCATCACTGCATCAAATGGGGATCTGGATATACCTCTACACATCTCTTTCCACATATACTTCGTGAACTAATATCGGTAACAGATCATGTGTACGTTAAAGGGCGAGAAAAAGCCGATTACATTCGAAAACTGTTGAGACAGTCAGTTATAGAAATTGAAGAGCAACCATCTTTACCCAAAATGAAAACAACTTGTTTCTTTCATACACAAACCACCTGTAATTGTGCTTTGACGAATGTACACTTTTTATATAATAACTATGTAAGACAATATCAGTAAAAGGTTTCATAAAATGTGTGTGCTTACAAGTAAAGGAGGAAAAGTTTGTAATATTTACAATAAAACGCTATTATTTTAAGTGTATTATTTTATATAAAAGCCCTCTGATGCAAACTATTTCTCAGGTTATAACCCAGCCTATCCATCTAGGTCAACAAGTCAACTTTTAACATTCCTTGGAGGTAAAATTCTAGGAAATAGCAAATAAGAGTTCCCATTACTGAATTCTAACAATAGAATCAGTTCATGGAAACAAGAGGGTTGTTGTCTATACTGAATGTTTATCAAGGTTCCTGCATTGGTTAAACGTTATGCTTACAGTATCTGGTTGTTGGAAATTCTCAAGGTCTCCAAGAAATTTTCAAAGACCATATGTCCTACAGGCCGATCTTACCCGACATCATCCGATCGAAATGTAGCCGAAACCTGCAGGACCAATTCTAAACGAGTCATGGAAACAAGAAGGGGGTCTATGCTAATAAGCGTGGGCTCATATTATGGTCCGCCAGGATGTTCCCACAAATACAGATAACCGTTTCCCAAAACAGGGGAGCCGTCACTCAACACAGATTTCCCCTGCAGAGCTATTAATCGTGATGGAGGCTAAATTGAACTAGGTCAAAACATGGAATCTGGTCGTGAGGGGTTAGAAATCCCAATTCGTGGGAAGGTCCAAGTATAATTCTTAGAAATCTGAAAGCAGAACTAGTTTTATATCATAGACAAAGCTAATCACCTGCCTTGAGGGTATTTTTTATGGGCTAAGGTGGTAGTTTCATACCCTTAAATCACCTACTTTTAGGGGTAAAGGGTAGCTTTTCCAATAGTTATAGGTACTGTGTTAACGAGGCTTATCATCTAGGGATGCAATTCTGAGCCGAGAAAATGGTGAATTCTGCGTCGTTTTGAGAAGAAGAAGCTAGAATAGAAAGTAGTGTTGGCAACCATGATTGTTAGGGTTTAAAAGTCCCCATTGTGTGCACAGTAGACTCTTGATTAGCAGCAATGACGAAAGTGGTAGTAGTACGTAAGGTAGAAAGTACAGAAAAAGCAGTGTGGAGGAGCGAAAGAAGAGGTTGGAGACATTAATAAAACAAGTAAAAGAAATAAAACTCGATTTGGAGTGTTATATAGTAAAAACAAAAATGATGAAGCTGCGTATTAGCAATGAGTAAAAATAGTGTAGTAAAGCATGAAATTTTGGGAAGGATGAGTTTAAATACATATTTTAAAGAAGAATAAAATTTAAAACGCTGCTATGTGTTGTTATAAGTATCTCACAATTGTATTAGGTTTAACTAACTGTATCATTAAAAATAAAGACTTTAAAAGTTAAAGAGACGGTTTTCGGTATTCTCTTCTCGCATAATGGTTCCTTATTAGCTCTGCATATCTAGGCACGGTTCGATATCGACCTTTATAGAAATCTCCCATAAGGAAATGGAACCCTCCGTACGTTGGGCTTTAAAGATGTGAAATTGACCTATATACAACGTATAAAAGAAGATTTATTGAAAAGATCAATGACAGTAAAATGATCCCTAAATAAAAGCAATTTACTGCAGATCGTTACTGTTTTTAATCATTAAATGGCGTTTATGCATATGTGAACTAAAATTTATTTGTAAAGCGTTATAATGAAAAATACAATGACTTTCCTTTGTATAAGGGAGATTTAAATTGATTTTTTTGCAAAACCTAAAAATTAAATTTCAGCCCTATTCCTAAATTGACTACCCTTGGAATTAAAAGAGTAAACAGTGACAGCTTGCAGTATAGAAATGGAGTTAATTTGATGTAATTTTTATATAAAAGGTTAAGAAAATCGATTTATAGTTTTAATGTTGCAGAACGAAGGAGACCTGATCGTTTTATATATGAATAGTTTTATTGTGTGTGTTAGGCGTTAGAATGGGTTTTCATTGTTTTAAAGGGGATACAATAGGCTTGCATTCATACAGGTGATGTACTTGGTAGTGATTTTCTGTTAACGTTATCAGAATTATATGTATATAATGTTATGTTTAATGCGAATGTTCATCCATTACGTGTTTCTCAAATGTTGCTGAATATAACATATTTTCTTTATACACATCACAAAAAATTAAATTAATTTAACCTATTCATCATTCCGAACTAATAGTAATTAATAAAAAAATAATTATTATAGCCCCCTTTTGCTATAATTGCAGTAGGAAAGCATCCTCTTAAGACTACTAAAATTCAGTTGTATCATTCCGAATTCATATAATTAATAACAATAATAAATGGATAATATAATTCCTATCCCCCTAACCGGTGGCCATATTAACTTTTATAGATTACCCTCTGCCTATTTTAAAATCGTATGAGATAACATTTTAGTTGCTTTCAAGCTTAAGAATATTTTCATTCTTTTCAACTACCCTATTACTAATATATGTCATTCATCTAACCTAATCATACAGGTAGGACAATTTAGTTACTGTCCTGGTATGCTTAGAATTTTACTTGTTATTGAAATAAAAATATCCTGAAAACTTTTATTTATCTGCTGCATGAATTTGTAAAAATTAGATATACTAGGTAGGATCATAAAATTAAGAGTAAGATTAATTTACTTAATTTACCAGTCCTTAGATTCCACCTAAGCAAGATCACACTAAATGTTTGGATGTAGAAAGGTGGTATCAACATAAGGTCAAAGAAACTTAAAGGTGGATAAAGAGCTGTGTGTTTTAGTAAAGGAATGTGTATAACAATATATGTTTATATTAATAAAAAATGTTTATTCTAGATTATTTATCCTAACTACATATCTCTAGACCATCAATAAAATTTCGCAATCTTTTAAATAGATTAAAATGAGATGTAAGTATATAGATGTTACACTTCTAGATTTTGTAATGTAGTTAGCAGTTGTTGAGTTGTTTCTTTGCTCAGTCTAATGTCTTCTAATTGCTTGACTCAGCCAAGAATTGGTGACCCTGAAAGGTAGAATCCCCCCACGCCTTGAAAATTTTATTTAGTACTCCTGAGAATTGGTTTATAAGAATTAATATCTTATCTCAGCCAAGAACCTTGAGGAATATACGTAAGCAATGTGTATGATGGCCTTGGGCAATACAACTTTGACCTTGAAGCGTCGGCAATGGATCCTTTTTGTCCTTGATTTACTAGAATTGAGCCTGAAATGATTGGGGTATCTAGATAACAATCTATTTTTAGCAATTATGACTCAGCCAAAACAATGGATCGCATTTGTTCTTTTACCTTGAAAGCATAGACTTTGAACAATGGATCGCCTTTGTTCTTGATTTCTCAGACTGGGTAGCTGGATAACAATCTATTTTTTATAACTCAACCAAAAC
>JARFJB010000801.1:0-41545 GCA_036346205.1 Vesta saturnalis
ATGCTGTTCAAATACAAGTTATAACAAGTTTGTGATATTTAACCTTGAATTTGGGGGGCAAGCGTTTTTAGTCATCTTAATAATGACGGAATCAATGATGTTAGTTTTGCACATGCGGTTAATGTTTGGAACAAATTTCATATTAGATCGTTAGGGAGTACTCAGATTTGTATTTAAAACGGACGTTCTACTTTTAGCTGATATTTTCGAAAATTTTCGAAACTTGTTTAAGTACTTACAAATTTGATCCTCTGCACTATTGTACAGCCCCCGGTTTAGCATTCGATGCTATGCTTAAAATTACACAAGTAAAGTTAGAACTATTTACTGATATTGATATGCTAATGTTTATTGAAAGAGGAATTAGGGGTGGTGTGGCTCAATGTTCTAATCGGTATGCTAAAGCTAACAATAAGTACATGGGAGGAAAAATTTGATCCCACTTCCGAAAGTGTGTATTTAATGTACTACGACGTAAATAATTTATACTGAGCCACCATGTCAGAATTTCTACCATTTGGTGATTTTTCTTTTGTTGATAATTTTGAAACTTTAGATTAATAAACCATCCTGATGATTCGGAAATTGGCTATAACTCGAGTGTGATTTAGACTATCCATAGAATTACATGAGAGTCACAGTGATCTACCATTGGCACCCGAACATATGGTTCCACCCGTACCTGATTCAATTACTATATGCTCATCATTCAAATGAACAAGCTGG
The DNA here is from genome assembly GCA_036346205.1 of Vesta saturnalis. Lineage (NCBI taxonomy): Eukaryota > Metazoa > Arthropoda > Insecta > Coleoptera > Lampyridae > Vesta > Vesta saturnalis. The sequence continues at coordinate 727 of JARFJB010000801.1, forward strand.
AAGTATATCTAAATAAACCCATATATGCAGGCTTCAGTGTTTTAGACGTTTCAAAAACTTTTTATACAATTTTCATTATGGTTACATCCTACCTAAGTTTAAATAATTCCAAGCTCTTGTACACAGATACAGATAGCCTTATATAACATTTTCGGTTCCTGATATCTGGTACATTAAAGAAGACATTGATAAATTCGATACATCTGACTATAGTCCTGAAAATATCTTCGAATTTGTAGACTTTCAAAAATGTATGCTTACACTGTTGATAAAAAGTTGTAAAAAATCAAAGGGTTCTACCATGCAAGCATCAAACAGATCACGATAAATGATTATAAACATATTTTGTTTGATGGTAACGTAATAAGGCATATAAATATTTGATAAGGTCAAAGAGACATAATGTGTTTACAATAAAACAGAATAAAGTAATACTTAGTCCTTGATGATAAACGATTGGTAAATTTCAATTTCACAGATACTAAACCTTGGATTTAACTTTACTTTAACTTCTGTTTCAGAAAAATAATTATGAGCAGTCTCGAAAATAAACTGCATGATGAACTATGGTACAGTGATCAAATCTACAGAAAGTACCTGAAGCGTTCTTTGATGAAGTGTTCCTCTAAAGCTTTGATTGCATATACAAACATATTATTATTCCTGATGAGTGTTTTAACTGGTGTGCTATAAATTCAAAGTGTGCAAAAAGTTATTATTGAATTAAAAAAAATTAAATTGGACAATAGCATTAAAAGTTTTACAAAATTGTGATTAAAAAGGTTACAATTCATTAACTTTTAATGAAGTTGATAAAATCTTAGATGGTATGAATTTACTTGGTAACTACCGCTTAAATGTAAAATACAATTTATTATGGGGTGGATGATGATTCAACAAATGTTAAATCTACAGAATATTAATTCTGCTTATAAAGATACATTATTTATTATAACTGAATGTATTGAGAAAGCAATATTATGCTAATTACAAATGTCATATTTTGATTGAAATATTATTAGAACAAAACATTAACTATAAGTTTCAACCATGGGAAAACGAGGAACATCACAAAATTTATTACTGGATACTAGACAACATCAATAAAGGTGAAACAAATTCAAATTCCTGCTTGGGATGGAGGTGTGGGCCAGATTCGGGTATATGGCCATCCAGTAATTTAGTGATTATATAAACTTTAGGTTCACTTTATAAGATAATGAAATTTTAAAATAAATGTAATATTTAAAAAATAAAATACTATTATTTTTGTGTGTTTTATTTCATCTAAGAGCTACATCCTTTTCTACAAACTATATAAACTAATATAAGTAATTTGTTTCACAAAGTACAGGTTAAATTTATAAAACAATATCATCCTTATTGATCCATGATCTTTCATCCAATCCCCACCATTTTACGAATAACTTATTATTCTTGGGCAAGCACTTTTTACTAGATATACATCAGGATACTTTGTTTTTGTAATTCATGTTCATAAAACCCTCCCAGTACAGGATTTTTCATGTCTTCCAGCATGTAGTGGGGGTTAGTAATGGAACTTTCACAATCTTAAATAGTTCACTAGACCAATTGGGTGTGTATCCTTTGGCAAAAATTTTAAATTTACTGATTCGTACTATGTCACCCCAGAATATCGATTCCTATCGAATATTTTTATGTTAGTGTAAGCCTCTAGCTTTGTATGATTACCAACATCTTTGGGCTTCATTCTAATAGTTCTATGCTTACGATTGTTATAATCCATAGTTATGGTATCAATTGTATCAATCCATTTGTATTTACCTTGCAGGCTGAATGACTTATATAGAGCACCTTTAATGGTTCTGATAACACGTTCAGCAATTGCAGCCTTCTTTGTGCTATAGGTAGAGTAATGATTGACTCCATAACGATGCATTAGTTTAGTAAAATGCTCATTGTAGAATTCTTTTCCTGCATCTGTCTGCAAATTGGTAGGTTTCCGACCTTTTGAAGATTGTTTGCATGGCCTTGGTAACTTCTTGCCTGTTTTCGTTTTAATCCTTTAGTCCATAAGTATTTCGAAAAACAGTCGATGACCACTAATATATACTTTAATTATTTTGTTTGGTTGTGTTAAATTCAGCTAAATCTGCTTGCCAAAGATCATCAAAACCTCTAATTATTGTTCGCCTTCGTTTAAAATTTTTTCGTGCAGGTTTGTGCAATTCGTTGACGAGTTGTAATTTGGACATGGTGCCAATTTATCTACAATTTCTTTAAGTTGATGTAGTTTTTCCTCCAGCGCTAGATAAGCGTTGGCGTTTCCTTTAAAGTGTTCCGAACTGCTTGTAAACAGAAATCAAGGTATCCTTTATTTATAGCATCACCATCTTCTTCAGGGTCAGCCAACTGTGTCAAACGATTTCCATCCAAATCAAACCTTGTTGATACATAATATTGCCTAGTGATGACATCTTGAGGATCTATGGGATTGGCCACATTGCTGAGTCTCTTATTCTCAATATCAAATTGATTAGCATCAATCTGTTTAAACTGAGGGTAGTTTCTTAATTGATACTGGACATATGAACGTCCAAATTTGTCAAGGGGCATTTTAGTTGTGATATGTCGACATCAATGCATTCTCATTTATATTGTTTAAAAAGCGGTTGTTCGGTTTTCAATGTATCCATCTTCATATAGTTCTTCTACAATTGATATTATGTCATTTACAACACCTGTGTTTCCGCTAATTTTTCTGCCCACAATACTTCCAGATCACGAATTAGTTCATGTATATCATTCCAATATTTATATTCAATGGGTCTGTTTGTTAATTCCTTAAAAACATAGCTCCACCTCCTCCCTTGGTTGTGGTGGGTGATGATGACAGCAAGGGTTTGATTATTTGTGTATACTTTTGCTGCGGCTTCCTCGAATCTGTGCACTTACGTCATAATCACGCCTTACTACATTCGTAGCCTCTAAAATAGTTCTATATTTTTTCTATCTGTTGACTTTACTAGACTTAAGTCGGGTTCATTCATAATAAGCAGATCATATAATCCAGGAGTCCCTTTATACGTGACACCTTTAATAATTATATCGTCTCCTTTAATTGCGATGGGTGTATTACCAATTGTCCATTTATCAGTTTTGGTATCATAGTGGACTCCATACGTATGATCAATATCACCTTCAGCATTCTTTAAAATACGTTCAACGTATATACGTGGCAATTCATTGTACTGCTCGAGAAATTCTTCTGAGATGGGTTCATTATGGGAATCATCTGCGATACTAGACAGTTCTTCTTCTTCCTCCCAGTATTAATCTCTCCCATGACGGATGTTTCTAAGAAAGATGGAAGACTTGGGGGAGGATTTCTTTGAAAAAACGGAAGCTGAGCTAGTGGACTAGTAGCACCCTTACTTGAATCACCTAATGGAGTGAGACCTGGGGTCCGTTGAACTTGAGCTAGCGGCTAGTGGGGATAGTAGCATGCTTCCTTGGAAATATGAATACGGGTAGTTTTTAGGTTTAACATCAATGACCTCCTCCTTTTATGTGTTTTTTATCGATTTTATTTACTATTTCAGTTAGAGGTTCTATTAAAGGCTTATAAGTATTTTCGAATGTTCTTTCATTATCAATGCGAGCAGTCTTAATACTGTTATACTTCTGCCGTATTATTTTACGAGCCTGAATAATTTTTCTTTAATATCCTCTCCTTGTTGTCCATTGCGACAAACAGGTACCGTTCACCTTGAACAGGTAGCTGTTTACACTAAACAGATAGCTGTTAATACCTAAACAGATCAGTCACTACTAAACTGCTGAATGCGGTTTAAGGTATTATATATATATATATATATATATATATATATATATATATATATATATATATATATATATATATATATATATATATTCGCCATATACCAAAACGGATTTAATGAACAGGTACCCGTTTACCATGAACAGGTAGCTGTTGTGACAAACAGGTACCAGTTCACCTTGAACAGATACCGTTTACCATGAACAGGTAGCTGTTGCGACAAACAGGTACCGGTTCACCTTGAACAGGTAGCTGTTTACACTAAACAGATAGCTGTTAATACCTAAACAGATCAGTTACTACTGAAACCAGTTTAAGGTATTATATATTCATCAAATCCTTTCCTATAGCGACCATTATTAACTTCAGCATCCTTGTTTATGATATATATTCGCCTTATATACCAAAACGGATTTAATGAACAGGTACCCGTTTACCATGAACAGGTAGCTGTTGCGACAAACAGGTACCGGTTCACCTTGAACAGGTAGCTGTTTACACTAAACAGATAGCTGTTAATACCTAAACAGATCAGTTACTACTGAAACCAGTTTAAGGTATTATATATTCATCAAATCCTTTCCTATAGCGACCATTATTAACTTCAGCATCCTTGTTTATGACCATGAAACCAAATGGATCTACCCAACACTTTGAACACATGTCCGAAACAATTTCATGCTTATGGTGGGACTTATATGATCCTCATACGCATGTTTTAAGTTTAATTCATCTTGCTCAAATAATATAATTAGATTCGCATTATCACGAATTAATTGCTTTGGAATTTTACTGTAAGTTTGACTCAAGTAGAAACAGTCAATATCGTTATGCCTACCCATAGAAAAATATGCCCTTATATTATTTTGCTTTTCACAAGCGATATCATCGAAAATAAAAATAGAGTTTGATTTTTGCACAATTAGGCTCAATCACATCTTGATTGTCGCTGAAGGTAAAGTAACCTATGTCCTTCATTGGAAGTAAGATTTCCTGTAAAAGTTTGTACTTGTTTTGATTCAATGACTTAGAGTATACGTATACATGTTTAAATTTCAAACCATTTTTTTCAGTAAGCAGACTGATCATTGCGTTTGTTTTACCGCAATTGGAGGGACCACATATAATACCACGTATACTATTAGGAAGTAAATCACCATGTTTTGAAGTAATAGACTTTTCGTCGTCAACGTCATGATTTTGAATTGGGAGTTTTTGTTTCTGAGCAACTACTTTCATCTTTGATGGATGAAATAAAACTAAACGAATAATTACAACATCTTTATTTATATATTAGACTATATTACAATAATAATTATAATTTTTTCACTTCTCCGGTGAGTGGACTGTACTGTACAATAGCATCATGGAGAATAAGACCATATACAACGATTCCATTATCGAAAGGTGTTAGAGATTCCATTTCCAATTTGATGTCCACTGTTGAGTTTTTTAAGGATTCATTTTGTTTAGAGCAGTCCATTACAAATACTGGACATGATTTGAATTCGGAATAGTTGAATAATGCATCTTTATCATCTTCACCATAGTAATCACATCGAAATTTCAAAAAATTGCGATAGGCAGGTATATATTGGTTAGCACTGAAGTTCAAATGCATTGCTTCATATGGATAATACTCAGAATTCAGATGTACTTTAAGATTTCTGATGTTAATGTGATCAAAATTTCCGGCCCTTGCTGACCTTGTATACCTTTTACCTTGTTGGAATGCAACAATTATCCAACGTGGTTTTTCCAGTTGCGTTGATGTTTTTATTGGCCATATGTCTGAGGTTGCTTGTTTTAAAGCAGGCAATTCATACAACTCCCATTGTCGAAATGGAACAGTAATAATAGAATTTTTATTGATTCCTTGAAACAAGTTAAGTTTCGCAGCATCACTAAGTGTTAAGTGCGGTACTTTCCATTGAATTTTATTTAAGGTTATTGCGGCATCAACTTCACCATAGTAACAGTTTGTATCGCTTCTAGATCGAATTAAAACCAACTCTTGGCGCATATTCACGATTACCTGACGATAATCCTCCATTATTCCAAATGTGGTTCAATGGTATGCATACTGTAAAAGATTTTTCTCCATTTTGCTCATCGAATTCTACTTGTAATGGTTCTTCATTCTTTGGTGACCATCCTAAATGACTTAGTGCTTTGCTTTTGCTTGCCGTATAAGAAATATATCCCTTAAGCGTAGATGTTATTCCTGGGTTTCTACAAACATCCACTCTCTGACCACCTAACTCATAACGAATTTCTTCGAAAAGAAAGTTCGGGAAATTGTTGGTTAAGCTGCATGCTTTTCTTTCATCTTCTTTTTTGAGCTCAAGTTTACCTTCTATGTACAGAAAACTATCATAAGTAGCCGTAATTAGATCTTGACTTTGAATTAAGATTCGTATTTCTTCGGAAGGTCCATATTTAGAAGATCCATATGGAAGATAAGTGTGAATATCTGATTTAATTATAGTATCATCAAAATGTACGTTTTGAAAGACGTTTAACGATTCTGCCATTGTGGTTGAGAACTTTTAAACCAATTGACGTTAAAAAGTATTTGCAGATGTTAACCGCAATGAAGGTTGATGACTAATTAATGACTTACTGTAGGGATGATGTCTTTTATATGAGTTTTTGAAAGATGGAATTGGTCCTGGATTAATTCTCAGACCCATGTTTTTTTAGTTCTAAGCGTACAGTGAATGGTTCACTTTCACCAAAGTCTATTAATTCACCCTTTTGATTAGTCAAATTAATTGTTATATTACTAATAATGTTAGTGTTTACTTCTAAATATTGAGTATTGCTTGGAGTTTTATCTAGACGATAACCTGGAGGAACTGAAACATCAATCTCATATAATACTTTGCAGGTTTCCCGTTTCGATAAGATCCCTTTATAATGTTGCACTCTACGTGTAGATTAGTGTGTCTAAGTATTTGGATGTCTAACGCAGATGTATGTAAAATATTTGGTTCTAATATTTTAGACTCAAACCCTAGCATGCCAATACAATTTTCTTTAGTAAAATCAATCTCAAATGAACTGTTTATCTCACATTTAAGTGTATTGTTGTTTGCTCTAATGCTAAACTTTTCTGTGGGTATTTTAGATTTTAGATAATCGTTAATTTCATCTAACTCATATGCACCGTGTGGAATATTAATCACTTGCAAATGAGATGGATTTGTTCTAAAATAAAATCTATCGTTGCCTGCATAAATGTTTCTAATGCTGTTGCAGCCGTAAAATCCAACCAATCCAATAACGTATTTCTTCCCCAAATCTAGCTCTATCGGTGGAGAGAAGTTGTAGCTAGCTGTGTTACCAACACCTTCTAAACTGAATGTTATTGACATAACTGAGAAAATTTGATGTTGTGCTGATTATTTATATAAAAATTGTAGGCATAGGTGTCCGCAAATAATTGTATTAAACTCTTGATCTTGGTTGTAATTATAATATATTTTACATCCCCGAAAGTAGTTAATCACTTCGTTTGGTGGTCGAATATTACCGAAACTATCGTAATACCATACCTTTTTACCACGCGTTTGTAGCAAACCCAATGGGTACCTGGTCCTCTTTGGCTATCTAAGTTAATAATTCCAGATTCATTTTTCCGTGGCAATTTAGGTATGCTATCTCTCATAAAATATCCCTAAAGTACGGTACGTTTTTGGTGTATTTCTTTAAATCAGTATCCGTTAACGGTCTTTCAGGTAATCTATTCAGTTTTTTGGAAACGGTTTTAAGTATAATGCACCACCACCAGATTTGTTTGGTTTTAGATATAGTACACCGCCTTTCTTATTCATGGAGCCTATAGCGACCGATTCCATCATGCGATTATGGCGCGATGTCTCTTCCTGCAATTTTTTAGCATTTTTAGCATCATTGACTGCTTTAGCAATTCCTGATGCACCACCAGCTAAAGCACCGATTGCTGATAATCCTGCGAATAACGGAATAAGAAATGGTAAAAACCCTCCTTGTTTAGGTAGGGGAATTACTCTAGGAACTTTAATGTTTCTCTTTCCTCCTAAATTTTTCACCACACGTTTTGCCGTTGAAAGCGCTGACTTTATTGTGTCTGTGAAATTTCCGTTAGGTTTAATTTTTTTAGCTATTGTCTTTCGTAAATGCAATAAATTTCCACCATTGCATTTCTTCTTCTTCATATTAGATCGACGTTTACACCATTCCCAATTTTCTCTTTGCTTTCATGATGGTACTGACTGCTAAAACTGCAGTTCGTTCACGTAGCGTTGCGTCTAATGATTTAAAGCGCTCCCAAGTTTTTTTTGCAAAATTTTATCTGCTTTATGTCTACTTTCTAAATCTCGGTAATCTCTGTAACTGATATCATGAAGTTTGCACTGAGCATCTAATTGATTAATACCGAGGTCACCGCGTGCGAGTCGTTTTCTAACTTTGTACCAGGACCGCAATACTGGTAACCAGGTAAATGCAATTCAAACGGAAGTTTATTGATTAGACCATTCACCAACCACCACCACCTACACTATTTCGCTTCTTAACTAGCATTGTTTACATGGATGGATAGAAGGGGTATTTATACCTAAATTGAGAAAAACAAATCATAGTTATTTTCTTTTATTCAGTAAATGCTATACATTAGATAAGCAGGACGATAATACAAAATTTCCATTAAACATACAGTGTTATGTGAATTAATATTATACTTAGCATTTATAACATCATCAATATCTTTATAAATGTTCATCACCACTGAATTCTCTCTCATTTTACATATGGTGGGTGCTACTATTAAAAAGAAAATGTTATGTTTGTTGTTTTCATGCACCAAACTACTTATAAACACATCCTTCGTGTTTAGGAGTGTTTTAAATTCTTCAATTCGTGTTTCTTCTTTTGAAATACACATAAAAGCGTTCCGGCAATACACATTTAAAATCACCCGTTTCTATCACTATACGTTCACCATACTTAGTATTAATTATATCCATATTCGTTACTTTATACTTTCTCGATATCTCGAGCTCGCACGCATTTTAAAGGGTTTGCAATAGGTGCTTTGATTTAACCCTGTTAATTCCATATTTAACAATTACGTGCTGCAGACTGATCTCAACATACAGCTCGCTGCAATTTATATAAGAAATATGCGTCCTACATATTACAACATGCTTAAACTTGTTAAATACCTACTTTTGACCTTGACTAGAAATATAATATGATGATGATGATCAGCTCCAAAATTTATATTTCCGCTAAAAGTTTGACCTTGAAAATTATATTCTTAGATTTATGATTACCTTGCAATTTCTATTTTAGCTTTTCACCTTTTATATTTCTAAGAAATATGACACCAGCGTAGGTCAATAACCTTTGACCTTGAAAACTATTTTAGATTTATGATTACCTTTCAATTTCTATTTTTAGCTTACTTACCTTATATTTCTAAGAAATATGACACCACCGTAAGTCAATAACCTTCAAAACTATTTTTGATTTATGATTACCTTGCAACTTTTAGCTTTGACCAACTACATTTTAAATCTCGCTTAAAGTTCGACCTTGAGCTCCAAAAGCTTCGATTTCACCACCAGAGGGCAGTGAAATTTAAATCAAAAACATGCGTGGAGCGCGTTCTGGCATAACGAGAAAACTCACTCCACCTTGAAATAAATCCCCATAAGATTTACATGGGTGACCTTGAACTGGTCAGGATCGGCATACTATAAAAATATGACACCACCGTAAGTCTTCGACCTTGAATACTATTTTGATTACCTTGCAACTTCTATTTTACCTTTGACCTTGACTTAGCAAGGTTACCAACCTAACACGTGGCCTTAGCAGGGACCGTTACCAACAACGTGGCCTTCACTTAGCACCCCTTCAAATAGGCAATGTTACCAACCTAGAAATCTAGTGACTTTTCTGGTGACTTTTTCTAGATCTGGTGACAAATCTAGTGACAAAAGTGGATCAGAAGTACAGTAGTATTACTACTACTAACCTTGAAACAAAACACGTGGTCTAGCATGTAACCTTGAAAAATAATTTTCATTGTTCCATTTTTAGTTTAGACCACAACCATTCATATTCTGATTTTATAGCTAGGACACCTAGACATCCTTGACTCATTTATTTAGTCAATACAAGAATCATTTAACCTTAACCTACTTTTTAGCATAGACAAAACCTGTCATCCTTCTGGTTTCTACGAACTGATTCTATTGTTTTAGATTTCTAAGATTTGTAATATGATACATCTAGAGTTCGATAAAATTTGACCTTGAAGAGCTCTACTTTGTGATTTCACCAGAGGACGAGTGACCGTAAACTGCGTTAGAACCGGCTCTATATGACTACTGCTTTCAAAAACTGGTTTTCGGTTTATAGCACAGGAACGACTCCAGGTATCACAACCAATTTTCAGACATAAATTCTTGTCACTAAATCCAATCACTTGAGAACAGAGCAAAGGTAACTTTAGCCAGGGGTGTGCGTACCAGGAAGTAATAGGGTAAATTTGGTCCCATTTTTCTAACACTTCGATTTTTTGCTATATACCAGGTTGATTCGCTCGTACCTAATACATAAAAGGAACCCTTGGTTACAGTTGCTAAATATCACCTGGCAAAAAAGAAATTAAGACAGTAAACGATGAGTTCAAGTTTAAGACAAAATGGTACGAACAATTTTAAATGCACCTTTTACGTAAAAATAGGAAGGAAGATACCAGGTGTTTCTAATTTGCTCGGAACCTATGATAATTCTTTGTCTTAATTGGTCTACATTTGCAACCGGTCTTTCAATAACGACCATTTTTAGGTATCCCCATAGGTAATAATCTAAAGGATTCAAATCTGCTTCTGACTATGACTGAAGTCCACCTCGTCCAATTCATCTTTGACCCAAATCTATGATTAACGTAATTTCTTACATCTAATCTGAAATGAGGGGGTCTCATCATGCATTAGCCACAAGTTGTTTTTTAGCACAAGGGGGACATTTTCTAGTAATTATGGTAAATCATTTTGCAGAAACTGAAGTTTCCCCATTTAACATTAGTGGCAGAAAAAATGGCCACCTCTTAAACAATCTTCTACAATACCAGCCCAAATTAAATTGTTGATAGTGAGATTTAAGAAAAGCATGGGGATTTTCGTCATCCCAAGTATGCGTATTATAAAAATTTAAAATACCGTCTATTCTAAAACCTGCTTCATCGGTGTGTCACGTGTGGATGAAATTTGTTGTAAAATTTTCTCTGAATATTAGGATATTTGAATATTATATGTAGAATTTTAAATTAAAACGTTAAGGTACCGGGAATTTTTATTTTAAAGTTTGATATCGAAGTTTAGATAAAAGGAACTAAATTTCATGATGGTTAAAGATTAAAAATATAACGTAATATTAGTAGGGTAAGACGTTTTGTTTCTTTTAGATAGTTAAATTTAGGCTGTTAAGGAGAGAGGTCGAACGCTTAGCGGGTGATGTAGTCTTTGAGCGCACAGAATTTACCTACGTTCTACCCGGGTTACTAGAAGTTATCGTGATGGAATTTTCCCGTTCACCTTATACGTGGATTATAAAAAGAATTCCATCACCCCGGAGACCTTTTTTTGTGTCATTCGTTAATCAGAAGTAATATTTTTGAGTCGATTGATTTTTGGAGTGAAAATTAAGCTTTAGCGGATTATGATATCGTAATATCGTAGATATCGCTATACTCAATTCTGTGTATATAAAATTTAAAGAACGTTTCTGTAAATAATTAATGTTTGTGTATATTAAGCCAGATGAAGTGGTTATCACCTGAACTTGCCGGACTGCAAGGCCGTTTCCGCAGAAGGAGATTAAGCAGTTATTGATACCGTCGATCAATTAACGAAGGATAAATCGTATGAGAGTTGCCGTTACCGCTGTGAGATGGAAAGAAGGAATTTGGATTGATCAATTTTGTGCGAATAGAGGTAATTAATTTTTTGTGTTTATTTTTCGTGGTTTGAATGAAGTCGTTTTTGTATTTTTAGGCGGATGAATACGCTTTTTTATGTAGTATTGTACAGAAGCCATTCAAGCGGTTAAGATAATTTTCCAAGTGTATTCAACCGTTTATCGTAATATTACATATTGAGTATTTTTATCCTTATTACTGTATACCAAAATTCACATCACGAAAATTTGACACATTTATGTTTTCGATATCATTATTATACCTTCTAGGTATTAATTAATCTAAGGTAATTAAGATAGATGAGCTTGGGAATTGTGAATCTTGCAAGTTTCACCTCAATTCATATTTAGAATTTTACGTAAGAAAGTTCGCGTTTTACTTGCTTCCGAAAGTAGATTTATTTGGTTGTAATTTGATGATAACTGTACCGATACCCTGATTGTTTATTTTTTATTATCATAATATGCATATAGTGATAATGAATTTGAGTGTATTATTTCGTTATTGTACGTATGTATTATACATGATTTCTATCCTTCCTCAGAGCGTTATCTTTATTTACAGTAACAAATTTGAAAGATAAGGTATTTTGATTACGTTTATGTTACTTACTTTTTTATGAAATCTTTGCAGCCGAACAGCGGCAACGTTCATTTATTTTTTATGATTTTGATGATAGATTCGAACGTAATAATTTGTGAGAGATTTCTCTATCAGATTGTATTGTTTTTGTTTATTTTTTAAGATATAGAATTTGACTAATAAGGTTTAACGTAAAGAAAGATTAGAGTAAATAAGGTTGATGGCCGTTCAGCGGGTTTATCAGCACGTCACTTTATTTTGATCACGTGCAAATATTTTGAAGCATTACAGAAAACGCCAGGTCAAGTTTTAATCTACCGATCCACCTGGTTTATGTGACGTAAGGTAAGCAAGTCTTTTGTTTGTTTTGAACTTGGCTGTGGAATACTCGCAAAGAGGCATCTGGGAATATAAACGAACTGGTGCCCATATAATTTATGACCTTTTCCTATGTATTACTAGATTTCCTTATCACTAAATTAATAACACGGGCCACCGTTCACTGAACTACATTTCTCTTGTCTGCCATTTTCGAAACAAAACAATACTAATTTTTAAAATGACGATTTTCGCAGAATTTTGAGTAAATCATTGGAAAAATTCTAGGCTGGTGAAGATACGTAAGCGGCGACAATACTTGTACGCTGGATGTAGCCTGGACTTGCTTCTACTGCAGGTAAGAGAGCTTCTTCATATTGGGATGTTCTTGCCGTTCGTGATCCCTGTTAGCAACGGATACGTTAAACGAATAACTAAAGAGAAACAAATAAAATAAATAGTCTAACTCTATAAACACTTGTTTCCTGTAACCTACGATCAATACTTAAAAGTGTTTTTATCAGGGACGCGGTGATTTGAAACGCATCCTGATACAACGTCCTACTTCAAGACAATTACCAAATTGTGCATATCGGCCATATGTTCATTAGTATAACGATTCATCATTAACCGAAAGTAACTGTCTTTACTATTCAAATTATTACTGACTTATGAAAAATTGACAGCTGCTTGAAATATTTGCTTTACTTAAACTCATTGATTAACCTATTTTAATTTTTTTGCTGAAGAAACGGCGACTCTTACTAACAGTACCTTTTATGTAATGTATGGTGAATCGTAATCTGGAGTCAACAAGAACATTTTTCCTATTTTTACGTAAGGTATAAGCTCAAATGTTTGCCGTGCGTTTTACAAACACAGTTCATTTGTGACAGCTATCCCTGGTATTACTTAGAAATTTCTTACAACCTAAATTGGATTGAGCTGATATCGAGCATGTCAAGGGTGATGTTAAAAGGAAAATCGGTAAAAACGTGCGTAATGCTGTTTGCCCTGACACCACTACATCTCAAGAAAGTTACTTTTGTGCTTCTTGTAAATGTTTTTACTAAGCAGCCAAAATAGCTCAAAACTATTTTTTGTTGAATCATAGCAACATAGGTAAATCTTTAAGATAGTTAGTTAAAAGTAAGACGGAAATTTTAAAATCTACAAAGATTTCGTTATAAGTTAGTTTGGATAGAATTATTAATTATTGACATAAGAAATGTACCGTTAATTGAAAGTGTTATTGAATAGGCTATACCTTCTATAGCCTATAATACAAATATGTATCAAGAATATATTATGGGAGAACTAATTGTGATATAAAGGTTTTACGACCCAAATATGTGATATTCCTTTAAGAATAAATATGAAACACGATTTTATGCTATTTTTCTAATTGGTCCGTTTTTAAACAATAATTTTTACTTCAGTTGACTTAGGGATTTTTCTGACGGTCGGTAATGTCTTAATTTTAAAAGTGAAAATTTGATCTAGCCCTTTTGTTTTATTTAAGTTCTGTCACAAAACACGAAAATGGAAAATAATCCAGATAATCTTGCGTGTGCCCTCTGAAATACGAAAATTGCCAAAATTTGTTCACATTACAGTTTAAAATGTTCCGTGGATTAATGGCTATAATGACTTCGGAGATGATGGCGTCGCGTTTCTTAATATGTGTGTTAAAGAATGAAAATGAAACACATTACGACATAGTATATTAAAACACAAGTATCATAAGTTGCTCTATTGGCATACGCATCCAGGTTTTGCCGCTAGCGTAGTAACGACGCCAATTGGATAAATGCGCTAAGTGGCTTATGAAACGCATTTTATGCTATTTTTCTATTGAAGAAAATAATTTAAAGATATCAAAAAAATCTGCATCAGACCTGACTAAAGCCATTGAATAGAATTTTTTAGGTGTTTGGGTTGGTAATACTCAAATGTCATATAATAATGTCATTATAGGTTTAATTTCACAACAGAATGTTAGATAATGGTATATTCCTTTATTCATTCTGTTACAGTGCAATTGAACACTCATATTTATTAAAAATTATTATTAATTTTATTAAATACATAAATAAAAGTTTACCTCAGTAGGATATGAACCTACGACCTGTACTTTGCTAGAGTACCGCGCTAACCAACTGCGCCATCAAGGTTCAAGCCCCAATCGATGTAAATTTTGTCTTTATGTATGTAGAACTGATGTAAATTCTAAATATAATAAAATTACAATCAAATTGCTTATAATAATGGAATGTGAGCCTGCAATATCGCAAGATTCACACATACCAAAACAACTTGACTAATATTAAATTATTATTCGTTCATAACAAAAACTTATAATAACTCATATTTATATTTACGGTATAAATTGAATCATTTATGTAAAACTAATCAATACACTTGTACTCATTAACAGTTTCTTATTAAATTAGGTTCATAATTTAAGTCATTCAAGTATCAAAGAAGATGTCCATCAGCTAATAATTTAGTTGCAAGTCATAATGTTTTACGACGTATAAAATTACAACGTTGCCTAAGTAATTTTAAGTACACATGTATACTCTGTTTTAGAAAGACACCAACGCCATGTTGGTCAACTATCCACCAGTAAAATCTATTGCATATTTGAAAGCCTTTCTACAAACGTAACAAGTCACAAAAATTTATCTTTTGAGAAAACCAGAAAAGTTTGTGACAACGTAGACACAATTCTAACAGTACTAAATATTTTTGTTTGTGAAAGTTGGTCCATTAGACTTTTAGACACAAAAATCATTTATGAAAATGCTTTTCTAAGAGAAATTCAAAAGGAGCCTTGGACATATTTCATTTTGATGAATCAGTATAAATCGAAAATACTGCACAAGTGTAGGTTAAACCAAAGTTAATGTTTTGATTCGCGGTCTACTTCTAAGCAATGGCATAACTGGTCGTCTTCATCATGTCGTTCATTAAAAGTAACATGGTCTTTTAGAACTTCAAAATAAAAATTCAATTGATTGTCCCTTATCCAGTCTTGAAACGTTTTTTTTTGTAAACATCAACATCCTTTCCTTTATACTGCGAAATTCCTCTAGAATCCAGGAATGTAATTTAACAACGTTCAAGTTTTTAAGGCGTGTTACTAAAGTTAAAGAGGCTTCGAGTTATCTTGGAATCTAGACTTCATCTCACAGTTAAATTTAACTTGACTTGTATTGGATTGATGTGTAAATTTCTTGAAAAATAACCTTTATGTCTTAGTCCTTCAACTTTTTAAGAATGTCTAGCAAAATTTCATGTAATAAGCTTGCCAATATGTTCCTAATACTGTACTTGTCGAAATTTCCTATAAATTCCTTGATAATCTTTAGGTAAACGTATTTCGGCAAGTCATCTTAACTCTTTCAACTCTTCCGAAGACCCTATCCGTTGAAAGATACGTATGACCTGTTACTGCAAAAACTAGCAATTTCTTTAACTCTACGTGGTGAATGCTTGTAAACCACCAGTACAATAAATGAACAGTATGGTTGTTTTATTTTACCACAACAGCCGTCGGTAAACAATCTAATCTTTTGCACACCGTCCCAATTACTATTATTTAAAAATGTGATTGCCGACCAGTTGCATTGACGTTCAACTCATACGTAAAAGTGGGCTGACGAACTTTTCAAGTCAACAATGCAAAAGCATACCATCCACTTTGCAGTGAATATAAACATTCATTGGAAGTTTTGGCGTTACTGCATCGAAACAAACTGATGCAGCACCTTCTTCATCATTAAGTAAAACTGCTTATCTCTTAGTTTATATACTTCAGATTTCGAGATGATTCATTTATAACTTATAAACAAGCTACCGTCAGCGTTTTGTCTTTTAGACGTTCGCAGTAACTGCAAACGTCAGTTGCTGGACAAGCAAACCCTAAATTAAATCTTGTTGAAATATTTTGTGGAAGAACGAATAGTTTGCTTGAAGATCTTGGTCTTCAGTGTCGTTATACATTTTAAACGTTCTCGGACTTGGCCTTATTGCAATAACTCTCAACATCTTTAAACTTTGCTATAAATTGTATAACCTGCTGCCTTTGCCTTGACATTTTATTTTCGACAGATCCCCATCTCTATTTCCTTTGAAATCAGTGCCTAGCATTATTTTTTCGAATCCATAAGATTCTGTCTTCAACAGTTTTTCAAAAAATTCTAGAAGAGTACGAATGTTAGACATTCTACTGTATAATGATAACAAGATAATCCTTTACTTTGTATTTTATCTGGAAGTGGTGAGGTTTATTGAAGTGAAGTTTTCACGTTCGATGTCTTTTTGGATAATGGACATCTAGTAAGTGAGATAATCGTACATCCTGCTGTAGTTATCCTTATCTTTATAAACGTTTTTAGTGTTTATTAATATTTGTTTTGGAATATCGTTACATTGACATTTCTTATATTTGGGTACACATTTGTAATTCCACTTTTCTAAATATAGGTCTTTTGGTTCGTATCTTAAATAAATTAAATTCACAGTCAAAACGTATCAAAATGAGTTAACAAGAAGATGTATCTTGTTTTCTTCTTTTCTAATCTCACTTTTTCTGTAGTATGTTGTCGTTATCTACTTCCGTTAGTACCACGTCCACCATCCATTACTGCCACCAATACCGACGTTATGTATAAACTAGCAGTCCTTTTATTATTTTAATTGATTGAAAACAACACAAAGTTTTAACAAAGACACTCACGCACATGAATGGTGATAACTTCAGCCATAACTACCGCTTTGTTGAAAATTGACGATTTGTAATATTATAGTGCTAACATAGATCGTGATCTACGAGCGATTGTTTTAAATCTGGATATGTTGTGTTCTGTAAAAAGTTGCTCATTTAATTGCTCTGAATCCTTTACATATAATACAATGTATTATAATTTTTAAACGTGAAAACATGTAGTACATGATAAAATGGTAGGTTACGAAGTAACAGTTTTATGTACATATGACTTTTTTTACTTATAGTATTCCCGAACAGGCTAAGATTTACTTAACGTGCTAAAGCACTCAGGAACACTGGAAGGGTTTAGTGATATTGTTAGGCTGCCGAGAAATGTTTATGAATGGCTACCTTAAATTGACTTAAGTCAAAATTTGGAGGAAAACGAACTGGGTAGTGCATTCCACAATTTGATCGCCGTGTGGAAAATATGATTGCGCCCGTTTAGTGTGACACGATGGAATTTTGAGTGCGTAATTATGGTGTGAATGGGCAAACCGAGTGTTCCTAGCGAAGATGGCCTGAGAAGGTATTAAGCAGTGTATTTCAGGCACACTTGCCATGGTAATAGCGATAGAACAGGAAATAACCGAAACTATTCTTCATGCTCAAGATACTGTAGGTCAAGTAAGAGACGGGTAATTTATAAGCATTATAGCTCTTTTTGGATGCGGTTTACCATTTCAAGGGCGTATTGGGAGCACTGACCCAGAGGTGGGAATTTTATTCCAGATGAGGTCAATTTAAGCCTTATACAGTAAAAGGAGTTGTAACGATGTGAAGTACTGTTTAGATCTATATAGAAATCCCAGTTTACAGGCAGCTGTTTTGCTGGCTGACAAAAGGTGGTCAACTCATGAAAGGTTCGATGATACTGACATCCCTAACATAAAATAGAGTTTGAGAACTTGAGATCTATGCCATTCATATTTACAGCAGGAAATGATCGGTCTTTCTTGGCGGACACAAGGCAACACTGGGTTTTGTCGGCGTTGAACGTGAGTAGATTATTCCTTTCCCATTCAAGGACACGTTCTAAGTCACTGTTGATTGAGGCTGCCATTTTCACCTTAACGTCCTGACTAGACTTATTGTTGTGGGAAAACTGAGAACTACAATGTAGAGTACTGTCGTCTTCAAAGCAATGGATCGGGTTAGTTGAGTTGTTGAGGAAATGAGGTCATTTATGTATAGCAGGAAAAGTGTGGAGCTATCACTGATCCTTGGGGTACTCGCGTTAATAGTAGTTTCTTTCGAAAAGAAACCATCGACGAAACGCGTATACGTCTTTTGCCAAAAAGCTGGATATCCAATTGATGAGCGTATCTGTACCAAACCTGGTCAAAAGCCTTTAAAATATCTAAAGCTACGACTGTTTCATCGGACTCTCTAATGTGTTATTCCAAAGTTGGTCATGGGTGACATATGAAATAAGATCACTCTTTGAACGACTTTGTCTGAACCCATACTGGTGGTCGTTTAGAGTTTGTTGGACTCGAGGAACGAAATTAGTTGGTGGTTGGATTGCTTTCTCATGATTTTCGAGAAAATGGAAGTGATAGCTATTGGTCGATAGTTTGAGGATCGGTTTATCGCCCTTTTAGGAATAGGTTGGACATTTGCCAACTTCCACGATGAGGAAATTCACCAGATGACATGGAGATCGAAAAGAGTTTGGATAATACAGGTACTACCTTATCAATTATAAAGTTTATTGATAATTGATTCTAGGAGCTTGTAACGAAAGTGGATTGGTTAATAGCGTATGGGGTAGATTTTAGCGACGGTACAGTTTTATCAGAATCATTGAGACATGAATTTGATGCAAACTAATCGACAAAGAGGTTGGCTTTTCAGCAGGATCAGCTAGTACAGCTCCGTCGCGAGACGTCATGGGAGGAAAGGAAGATGTACTAAAGTTTTACTGATGGTTTTAGCTAATGACCAAAATTTACGACCACCCAAAGGACATGAGACTATTCCTTGCGGTAATATCGTCGGCGTGATTTTCGATAGATTTATTCGACTTTCATTTGGTATAGAGTTCATAATTTTGCGATGACACATCAGTGTAAGCCATATTAAACCAGGGTTGGGAACGGGCGTGACCTACACGATTGTTTGTTGGGAATGTATAGCTCCATACCCATCAAGATAACTTCAGTTATTGAAGAGCAACGTTTGAAGAAGGACCGTTTAAAGCAATACTCACGCTAGAAGGTGCAAAAAATCTCGCAGTTCGCTCCAGTTAGCTGATTTAAAACACCACAGTTCTATCTGTTTTACGGGTAATAGTGGGATTGGGTATAGGAAGTTATTTCGATAGACCAAGTGGGAAAGGACTCTTGTTTTATAGACAAGTGGGTTATTTGTAGAATAGGTCCAGGAGATGTGGAGTATGGTTAGGGTTGTCAGGAATTCTGGTTGGTTCGGAAATGATTCGCGTCAGATCACAGAATAAGCAAATGCTTCGCACTTTGACCTGCGGAATTAGTGGTAAATGAAAATTGAAGCCAATTGGAGTTGTGGGAATTAAAATCTCCCAAAATTGAAATATCGCAAGATGGAAACTGTGATAAGAGGTAGTCTATTTTCAGACTAAGGTAATCAAACAGATTTTGGAAGTTATTATCATTTGGAGACCTATACAGACAACAGTAGAATTTGTTCACGTCCAAACCGCACTAGGCGTCGTGTATGCTTACTAATGTAAGCGGGTTGCCAAGCCAGCTAACAGGGAGATGGGCGTGGTCGAAATAATAAGTAAAATGAATGATTAATATGCTCAAACACCATACACCGATATCAAACAGCTCAGTCCGGGAAAATATGTCTCTAGGCGCCACCACAATCGAAACTTTGCTAAAATAATTGTCTTAAGCTGGATGTTAATTAACCCTACTTGATTGTGGAAAGTAGGATTGTGCTTACTCAGTAAACTCTTACGAGGGTTCTAAAACAAACACTCGTCCAAAACAATTCAACTCAAACTCAAATATATTTAGTACTACCCAGGTTATTAAAAACTTTTGAATACACCTCGTATACCAAAACTTCAAAATAAAATTTATCACTCAAATTCATTCAGGTAACCAACAGTTATATTTTCTACTTATTAATGAATAAACTATTCTTCATTCAATGATCGGTAATTAATTTTTAAAATTCTTAACATGAACGATATCTTTTAAATTTAATTTACTTTTTATAACACTTCTGAATCGTATTTGACATTCGTAAATATGCGTAAGTTCTCAAAACTCCAACTTTTATAGTTATACTTAATGAAATTTTAATTAACAGCTGATCCGTCACTAGTGCATTGCGCTAATGAAACTAACATGAAAATTTTGCAATCAACCTGGCAAATATAACTTTTCAGGTTGTTCATTGATCTTAAAATCCAAAATATGCAAAGTTTACATTTTAACTTGTCAAAAACTACTAGGTCACCAATTAAGTAATCGTCACAAATATGTCTCATACCTGGCTAAATAAACAAGAAAATAAAAGATAACGATAAATATATTGTCCTGCATAAAATAATAAACAAATGACAACGAAACAAACACAAATATATTTACATATACCACTACAGCGTGGTTGAAAATCAAAACCACACGTCACTACCACTTTCTGCAAAATTCTTAATACTAAAACAACCAATCAAAACACATAACTCGAGAACGATTATCTTTTCGCTTCTAAACTAATTAATATTTACTCAACATTACACAAATGAACTAAACAAAGAGATAATCGTGCTTTCCTAAATTTTCAAAGTACTTAAATATGTTCCTTACTTAAAATTGTCCATTTATCCTACGCTTTTCTTTCTTCTTTCTTCCGTAAATCAATTATTTGTAGTCCATTTGTAATCCTTAAATTGCATGAAGCCACATAACCAGTGCTTCACAATTTCACAAACACTTATTCCTTTCTGTACTCACAAATAGTCCAATAACACGTAATAATCTGTACAAGTTTGGTTGCCTCTTAAAATTTCTAGCAACCTTTAGGAAAGTTTAGTCCTTCCTTACAAATAAACTTTTAATGTCACATAAAATTACCTCAACATTGGCTTAATTTATTACGCAACATTTGCAAAAGTAAGTACCGTCTAAGGTCTCAAATCCATATACATACATATATTCTCAAAACAATTGCATAACATTACGAAAACTTTCTATAATTAACACTTAAACATACCCAATCTTTCTCTACATATTTTCTAAAACATTCTACACTTATACTTCGCATCTTCTGGCAAAGATTACTCATTTATCCAACAACATTCCATTCCTTACGGTAGCAAAACAGTAGCAATACAGTGGCAAACATTATCGTCCCCTCGACAAATTTCTTTTCACATTTACATTCATCAGAATCTAATTATTCCAACACTAAAGTCTCTATAATATTCAAATACACGTATCTACACACAGAATTATATTTCTCCTACATTTCCAGTGGCGTATCATACACCCACATACATTATATACACACACAAAAAAAATTTTTTTTCGTTCAAATTCAATACACTCATGCTCAAAACACATAATACACGTCATTATAACATCCTACATACAGGGTGCGTCAACGCAACCTGACACCTCCACAAGGAGATTTTCTTCCAGAAAAACTCAAAAATACTGGTCCTAAGAGACCTACACAAAGTCAAAAACTAGAACACTTCGCCGAGGTCCGCTCGTGAAGCCACAACAACTAACGGTGTGTGGTGGAAGTGGATCCGCTCGCTCCCATCACCAAGACAAAGATCACACAAAACAACACTGACCTGCAGCACCGCCACTACAACTCAGCCGGAGACTATAGGGCCCGAACCTAAAATAGGTGGGCAGAAACCACATAAACATGGCCTGGCCGAAAAGCGGTCCAACACCATGGGGACCGGCGTAGCAAAATATCCGAAAGCCACCGCCAAAGCGGTAAACATCAAAAGATACGAGCATTGCTCCGCAGCCGATGAGTCAGCCTCACCGACTACCACCTACGTCACTTCACTCCAACCAATGGGACTAAAGTCGATGCTAGTTCACAGCCGTGTCCCACGTGACTGCTTCCCAACCCAACACCTGCCTCCTGGTGTCGACATCATGCACTCAAAAAAAAACACACTTACCCCAAAAAAACAAGCTAACGTCAAAGCCGGTAGAGTTCAAAAGAACAAGTCACCAATCGGTATATATTTTCCTTAATACGTCAAAATTATCGTAAACGTTAAACAAGTATCGTAATCAATAAAGTAGACCCATCAGACTTCCTAAAAACAAAACACCCTAATCTAAATAACTAAATAATCCTAACTATATACGTCGGCTATACCGTAAAGTGGTCGAAGACCCAAAATATTCATATTATAATAACCTAAATCCAAAAATGCATCACCAAAACCTTCAACATGGGACTCAACTCCCCCGTCAAGACCAAGGTCTCACCCTACCTCGGCACACCCCTTTGATTAGTCGCCTCTTACGACAAGCAGTTGGCCTCTGCTGTAGGAAAATTCTAGGGCCGTCCCTACACAGCCAAGTGTGCCCCAAGGACACAAACAAAACAGACAAATTCTGATATAAAATAAAATAGAAATAGTCGCCTCCACACGCCCGATAGTTTTCCGACCAACCTACCAATATCCATCTGACGGTAGAACAAACAAAAAAGAAATTCGATCTATTAATTCAATAGCCTAACCTACTATATATACATACTAAAATCTTAGCTAACTTAATCGTCTGAGGGTCTGAACTTTAAATCTTTGGCATGCCATATGCCTCTAGAGTCGCCTGAGGCGTCCGATAAGTCGTAATTTCTCTTACTTCTAATATACGCTGCATTCAATCTTCTCTTAATGTCATCATATACTTCTCGAAAAACATTGCCTCTAGCAATTAAAAGTTCTCTATTCGCAAACGCGACGTCATTCAAAGTATTTCCCTCTACAGGTTCTCCATGTCTCGTTCCATCGAGATTCATTTCTCTACCAAAATTCGCAAAATACGGCGTCATTCCAGTAACTTCATGAGTAGCTGTCCTAATTGCACAAGCCACCTTCGCTAAATACTTGTCCCAATTTCTCTGATTGTCCTCAATATACGATGCTAACATAGTCTTCATTACTCGATTAACCCTTTCTGTTGGGTTCGCCTGGGAGTGATAATTTGCATTAAAATGATCTTGGCATTATACGATGCCACCATATTCTAAAACTGCACTTCTAAATTGTGATCCGTTATCACATAACACATACAACGTACGCCAAATAGTAAAACACATTTTCTTCAATATTTTTCACAACACTCGCGGCCGTAGCCGTACGCAACGGGAAAAATAACACAAACTTCGTAAAATAATCTGACACTACTAGAACATAACTATAACCACTTTTAGACCTAGGAAGAGGTCCCACAATATCTGTCGAAATCATTTGCCACGGTTTATCGATAACTGGATGATGAGTCATCAGTCCTGCCGGTAATCGCTGTTCGGGTTTATGTGCTATACACACTTCACACTTATTCACATAACGTTTCACATCATTCATAAACTTAGGCCAATAATATAATTTCGAAATACGTTCATATGTCTTGAATATTCCTGCATGCCCTGCAGTAGGTTCGTCATGATACTTTCTTAACATTTCACCACGCTTCGCCTTCGGAATAACGTCACGCCAACTTTCCGCGTCTTCACGTAAATTCGGATAACTACACGTCACATGCTTATATAGCTTCCCATCTTGAACTCTCCATTTTGGATACGCTATCGGTCGATTCTCAATACATCTCTTCACTCTTTCAATCCATTTATCTTCTACAATAGCTTCTTCTTCATTATGGTCTTCGCCGGTAATGTCGCTGTCGGTATTATCTTCACTAGACGTTTCCTCAATAACGGGAACTGATCGCGATAGGGTATCGGGTACTACATGATCTCTACCCTTCCTATGTATAACTTCAAAATCATACTGTTGGAGCCTAACTGCCCATCGAGCCAAACGTCCTGTCGGATCCTTCAAATTATGTAACCATACCAAGGATGCATGGTCCGTAATAACGGTAAACCTAACCCCTTCGATGTATGGTCTCAGCTTCCCTATCGACCATAACACCGCCAAACACTCCTTCTCCGTAGTCGAAAACTTCCGTTCGCTACGCGTCAATGATCTACTATTATAACATATAACCTTCTCCACTCCATCAATAGTCTGAGTCAAAACTGAGCCGATTCCATAATCTGATGCGTCAGTCTGAATCGAAAACGGTAAACTAAAATCTGGACACGTCAAAATAGGTGCTGTCACTAAACAATTCTTAATAATATCCAATGCTTCACCACATTCTTCCGTCCACTCAAAGCGTACATTTTTCTACAATAATTTCGTAAGAGGTGCGATAATAGACGAAAACTGCGCGATAAAACGCCGATACCATGATGCCATACCGATAATTCTTCTGATTTCCGTCGCCGTAGTCGGAACCGGGATCTTCAAAATAGCTTCAACCTTCCCGGGATCAACTGATAAACCGGTAGAATTTACCACATAACCCAAATAACGCAATTCGTCACGAGAAAAGGAACACTTGTCCTTGCTCAACGTTAAACCTGCCCGTTCAAAACGCTTAAACACTTCCGTTAACACTTTAATGTTTCTCAAACGTCGGTGTACAAGTTATAGTGTCATCAAGATAAACAAACACATAAGGTTCCAATTCTGAACCAATAACACTGTCAATTAATCGTTGCCACGATGCCGGTGCATTAACTAAGCCAAAAGGCATTCTCTTAAACTGATAAAAACCCCCTATTGGGTACCGTAAAAAACCGTAAACTCTTTCGAATCCTCCGCCATTGGCAGTTGCCAATACGCAGACTTAATATCCAAAGACGAAATAAACTTCGCGTCACGAAGACGATCTAAAATTGACGAAACGTAAGGAATAGGATAAGCATCCTTCTCCGTAACCTTATGCAACTTGCGATAATCCACACAAAACCTATATTTCCCGTCCTTTTTCTTGACCATAACAATGGGACTAGCCCATGCACTACTCGATTTCTCAACCACTCCAAGCTTTAACATTTTCTCTAACTCATCATCAATATGTTTCTGCATACATGGTGATACACGATAATACCTTTGCTTAATAGGCTCACTATTGGTCCTAATTCGGTGCTCTACTAAATTTGCGCATCCTAACTCTTTCTCCTTAGTTCTCACAAAATAATCCTCAACTAAATTGTCTAATAAATTCAATTGATCGGTAGTCAAATCTAAACGTGAATGTATTACTAAATCCCTAGTCTCTAAAATTTCGATTTCACTTAAACTTTCAAACTGCCATTCACCTCTACGAAAATCAGGTACAATACCTGCCTTTTTCCAAAAATCCCATCCTAAAATCATCTGATGTCTTATATCGGGTACAATAATCACGTCCATTATAACAATTTTTCCTCTAATTTCAATTGGAATCGTCACAGTGCCTACAGATAAAACTTTCTGGCCATTCGCCACAACACACGTAGTCACACGCTTACTTCTACACCTAACTCCTAACCTTTCTGAGCTATTCCAACCTTTTATTCCCAAAATCGTTCTAGAAGAACCACTATCCAAGAGTGCTAACATAGACCGATTATAAACATTAACATAAATAAATGGTCTCTCAGCTGAATCCTGATTGTCAAACATATAATCCATTAAAACTTTATTTTTCGAAAACGTTATCTCTGCCTTATTTCGAGAACTATTATAAAAGATAGCCGACTCTACAAAAATTTCGGAAGACAATATGCGACTGTCTATTGCCTCCCTTCCCCATTTCCCTGATTGCGTGAAAATCGTGAACATTTAGGACATGTCCTAACGGTAAAATCTGCCCTACCACATCGATAACAATAATTACTCTTTTTCGGTACCTGACATTGAACTGCCTTATGATTGCCTTGCTTGCAATTCCAACACAACAAAGGTTTCGCCACATTCATAATCTTTTTGGACCCAGACGGTTTCACTTCCACTCTCTCCGATACCTTAACTTCGTCACCCTTTACAACATTACGTGACTCACTCACACTCTCTACCTCACGTACATATGCTAAATCGGTCTCTAAATCTGACTTTCTCCTACTCGGGGGTACGTAACTATCCATCGCTTGTATACGTTCTTCAATTAATCTTCCATACTTAATTAAATCACTAATAGTACCAATTTGGGTAAGTCCTAATTGAGACTGATAAATAGGAGCGATATTTTTACATAAAATTCTTAATTGTTTATCCTCAGATAATCCTTCATTAAGTCGCGAAAATAATGTGCGTATAATCGCAATATAAATACCCATAGGTTCGTCAGACGCCTGTGTGCGTCGCTTAATTTCCTCAATTAATCTCTCATCGTAATCACTTGGCTGGAATTGCAATCGCAAAGATTCCACCAATTCACCCCATGTCTTAACCTCTTTCCTAATTGACCTGACATAAATAAGTGCTGTACCGGTAAACAAATCTAAACATTCTGCAAACAGTTGCTCATCTTTAACGTTACGGGAAACTTGTAACTCACTAATTCTCTCCAAAAATGCATTTAACGACAAAGACTTAATGTCACCTGAAAAAGAGATGTTCCACTTGCATACGGGAACACTCTTCGCTACAGTCATAATTGGCGCTACGTTTACTAAGGGTCAACTATTGGTAATTCAGTCTTAAAATTGGTTGATGGTGAAGCCATCACGTCATCTGTACTTATCCCTACATTAGCGGGAGTCCTAACTACTACTTGCCTATCTGAAATTTCATAATTCGAAACTAAAATTGCCATACTCGTAATAAAATCCTCTTTCTCTTTATTTTCTACATCCGTTTTTGCCACAGCATTATTAATTCTATTAAAAATATACTTAAATTTTGTCTCAATAGTCGCTATAATTTTTGTAGTCACGTTACTTTGTAATTCATTAATTAATTTCTCAATTTCTAACTTAGTTTCATTAATAGCTAACCTATCAGTATCAAATTCAAACGGGTACGGGGGTCGCGT
The DNA here is from genome assembly GCA_036346205.1 of Vesta saturnalis. Lineage (NCBI taxonomy): Eukaryota > Metazoa > Arthropoda > Insecta > Coleoptera > Lampyridae > Vesta > Vesta saturnalis. The sequence continues at coordinate 28,266 of JARFJB010000801.1, forward strand.
ACTTGCCCTACCCGCAGCTTCTTCACTATAAATATTCCTAAGTGCTTTTCGTAAAGCCGTAATACCTAAGGAAGCATCACCTCCCCTAATAGCTATCTCATACTTAATCTCATTCAATGTCAAATAATCAATATGGATCTTATATCCCATCTTGTCAAATAAAGGTTTCCCAAAATACTTCAAAAATATCCTAAACAACTCGTTAATACCACCAAAATATCTTTCAGAACAAAGGAATTCACTTAATACACAATAAGCTCAAAGTCACAAATGTAAATACTTAAACACTAATTGTCTCCTCACAAAAAAAATTGCCATACGACTCAACATTCACTAATCTCACCAAGTCCAATCGATAATTCGTCAACAATCAGTCATTTAAACTTCAGAATCCAAAATTCTACTACAATATTTCATCAAACAACAAAATTAAGTCACAGTTCATTCACAGGGCCCCACGTTGGGCTGCCAAATAATTATGTTACACGTCCAAACCGCACTAGGCGTCGTGTATGCTTACTAATGTAAGCGGGTTGCCAAGCCAGCTAACAGGGAGATGGGCGTGGTCGAAATAATAAGTAAAATGAATGATTAATATGCTCAAACACCTTACACCGATATCCAAACAGCTCAGTCCGGGAAAATATGTCTCTAGGCGCCACCACAATCGAAACTTTGCTAAAATAATTGTCTTAAGCTGGATGTTAATTAACCCTACTTGATTGTGGAAAGTAGGATTGTGCTTACTCAGTAAACTCTTACACGAGGGTTCTAAAACAAACACTCGTCCAAAACAATTCAACTCAAACTCAAATATATTTAGTACTACCCAGGTTATTAAAAACTTTTTGAATACACCTCGTATACCAAAACTTCCAAAATAAAATTTATCACTCAAATTCATTCACGTAACCAACAGTTATATTTTCTACTTATTAATGAATAAACTATTCTTCATTCAATGATCGGTAATTAATTTTTAAAATTCTTAACATGAACGATATCTTTTAAATTTAATTTACTTTTTATAACACTTCTGAATCGTATTTGACATTCGTAAATATGCGTAAGTTCTCAAAACTCCAACTTTTATAGTTATACTTAATGAAATTTTAATTAACAGCTGATCCGTCACTAGTGCATTGCGCTAATGAAACTAACATGAAAATTTTGCAATCAACCTGGCAAATATGACTTTTCAGGTTGTTCATTAGATCTTAAAATCCAAAATATGCAAAGTTTACATTTAACTTGTCAAAACACTAGGTCACCAATTAAGTAATGTCACAAATATGTCTCATACCTGGCTAAATAAACAACAAAATAAAAGATAACGATAAATATATTGTCCTGCATAAAATAATAAACAAATGAACAAACAAATACAAATATATTTACATATACACTACAGCGTGGTTGAAAATCAAAACCACGTCACTACCACTTTCTGCAAAATTCTTAATACTAAAACAACCAATCAAAACCACATAACTCGAGAACGATTATCTTTTCCTTCTAAACTAATTAATATTTACTCAACATTACACAAATGAACTAAACAAAGAGATAATCGTGCTTTCCTAAATTTTCAAATCTTAAATATATTCTTACTTAAAATTGTCCATTAATCCTTGCTTTTCTTTCTTCTTTCTTCCCGTAAATCAATTATTTGTAGTCCATTTGTAATCCTTAAATTGCATGAAGCACATAACAAGTGCTTCACAATTTCACAAACACTTATTCCTTTCTGTACTCACAAATAGTCCAATAACACGTAATAATCTGTACAAGTTTGGTTGCCTCTTAAAATTTCTAGCAACCTTTAGGAAATTTAGTCCTTCCTTACACAAATAAACTTTTAATGTCATATAAAATTACTTAACATTGGCTTAATTTATTACGGAATTTTCGTTTACTTAAAGGTGGTCCCATAAATAATTTTAACTCAATATCGGTACAAGAACACGCGCTGCACTTAACACTAACGTAATAACTGTTAACTTTTTATAAATCTGCTTATGCACTTTTTACTTTCTTGAAAATAAACAAACTAATTTTATCTTCAACCTCAATTTAATTAATAGTTTTATTTATGAATGTCTTATACGATTCATCCCCTTTCGGGTTACGCAGTTGTTTAAACAATGACTGCCTTCAATATTATTCACAAATACAACTCCGACTCAACCCATTCTAATTTAACCCATCACCTCGCGTGCGCCTCCTCAACATTCACCACAAGCAACATCCAAAAACGAAAAAGCTCCCGTCAATCCCTGACTTTCCTATTTATAACTTCAGCCATCCATCTTTAAACATGTCTTCCTTCCGCGCTATATTCTCCAATAGTATTCACTCAAACATTCTTAGTTCCAACTGATGCTACCCTCTATACAAGCACGCGTGTAATTACAATACATCGCCATATTTGTTCTTACTTACAAATTTTACAATTACTTCATGAAGAAATCATTTCTCGTTATCACATTCTTTCAGTAGCCACTCTGGACCATTACGCAACTTTCAACATTTATCTCCAACCTGAGCTCGATCTCCTTCCGCAACATTTGCAAAAATAAGTACCGTCTAAGGTCTCAAATCCCATATACATACATATATTCTCAAAACAATTGCATAACATTACGAAAACTTTCTATAATTAACACTTAAACATACCCAATCTTTCTCTACATATTTTCTAAAACATTCTACACTTATACTTCGCATCTTCTGGCAAAGATTACTCATTTATCCAACAACATTCCATTCCTTACGGTAGCAAAACAGTAGCAATACAGTGGCAAACATTATCGTCCCCTCGACAAATTTCTTTTCACATTTACATTCATCAGAATCTAATTATTCCAACACTAAAGTCTCTATAATATTCAAATACACGTATCTACATACTGAATTATATTTCTCCTACATTTCCAGTGGCGTATCATACACCCACATACATTATACATATACACAAAAATTTGGACATCCTCTTACAACCTACGTTGTCCTTGGCATCCGCACATACTCCGCCTTTAAGGAGAAAGTTAGAGTGGAGGTTGTATCTGAGAAATTGCAGGTCAGGCGAATCAGTGCTTCTAGGGGAGACTTGTGCTTCTGGTAGAAGCAGAATGTCCGGTTGCATTTGTTCAAGATGTTGGTGAACAGCATTAAGATTCGACCTTATATCACGTTTGTTGCAGTAATGAATCCGAATGTTGGTACTTTAGATGACCGAGGTCGCTTGAGTCTTGCCCTCCCGAGCATCTGAATGAGGCAGAGTTTTATTCCTGACAGATCTTGCTCTTCTTAGTCTTGATATTGGTATTGACTTGTTAATCTGAATCACTGTTATAATTATCATCCTCTTCGCCCAAGTTTATTTTTATGGGAGCAATGTTTTCAAGATCTAATTGTTTCTCTCGTTCATACCATTCGTATATTATCGCTTCTTTAAGCTTTATTGATTTGTGCCAGATTTCGGGAGTTATCAAGAGCAACGCTTCTCGCCACATACATAAGCAGTTTTCGATGGTTCTACCATCCCTATCAAAGTGTCTATTGTAATAACTTTTTGCTATGGCCCAAATTTGTTCAGCGGATTAAAAACACAATGATAGGGAGGTAAACGTAATACGAAGTGACCATATTTCTCCGCTAATTGATCCACACTTTAGATGACTTATTTCTAAAAAGTAGAAAAGAGTGTTTATATAGTGCTAAATAATTAAAGGAAAGTATTTAATGTACACTCTTTACTAAAAAATCAGTTTAAATTTATTTTCGGAGAATTCTACATTATCTTTGCGTAAGCACACTTTAATGTCGTTTTTCCTCCAAGAGATGTTTGGTATCTTCGATAGTAGTGCATTATGCTAAGGTGCGTTATCTAACACAATTACTTATGGATTACTTTAATAGTTCTCTAATAATTGTTTTTCGGACCAATACATAAAATTTTCTTGACTCATTTCCCCATGATAGTCATTGAAGCAAATATTAGATCAACACCAGGAATAAAACCGTTTTCGCAACCAGCATATACCTGAAACGGCAGGGCGTTATCTATGTACCATTAAAACTCTCAGAATTCAGTAACTCACCCTTCAACATAGGTTTTAATGCTTCTTACACTTCGTTTATCGCTATCTTACCACGAACGAGCAATTGTGTCAGTTTGAAAAATCTACGTTTCATCTAGGAAAACAAATTGATGGGAACCATTTTCTTTTATTGTCTTGTATTGTTTTAAAAAGTCAATCCTTTTTCTTGCAATGTCTGGTAATTCCATCAGTCTTTTCCGTAGCGTGTCTTTTTACCATTGAAAACTGATTTGTTTTAATAATCCATAAAAGAATATTTTACTTCCTTCATAAAGTTGCCTAAATGTCCCAATATTAAGTTTCAATGCTTCCGCAACACTCTGGAATAAATCGGTTCTCATTTTATGTAATTACATAGTTCTACCTCTCGCACAGCTGATAAAGGCAGAAAGGAGCTACCATTGTCACGTTCTTTCTCCAAACACTCGATTAAATGTACTAAACGGCTTCGGAATTTCCACAATTAAACGTAACAACACGAACTTAAATTTTGTTCTGAAAAGAACAGATTCTTTTAATATAGGAAGAAATAATAATGTGAACAGGCAAATAAGACTAAATAAGCAATAAAAATGAGAATACGATCGTTTGACGAGAAGAACAAAAGTTATAGCTGTCCAGTGTCGAACGAATTGAAAAAAGGTTTGGCATCAAGGCGGAACTAGAATGAGGTTCTGCCAACTTACTGGAACTAATAAAAACTATTACTTAATGCATTTCTTAATAAACCAAACTAGAATTACTTTGGTACGCCATTTTGTGCACCAAACTTATGTGAAATTTACTATCGTAATTTTCGCGAGTCAGAGGAGTTGCGTCACTAATATTAATGTTGTCAGATTATGAAAAATAATTGTTTGGCAACTGCAAATCTCAGCTTCAGGGGTTATGTTTATTTTATCACAATAATAAAATGTAAGTTATGTTATATGTTTAATGTCACAAATGCTTGACAACGCCGGACACAATTGCCAACCTAAATCAGTTCTATCTGCATCCGCTTGTACACCATTGGCGGGTTCTAAAGATGGTAATGAAACCAAGTTAGCTATGACGCAACTGCTCTGACTCTGAAAATTGGTATATACTATCCTCGCTAATTTATGAATTTAGCTATCCAATTTGCTTATAAGGTCTTTTCATGGTGAATTAAATAAGTATGGTGAACATTCGTAGTGCATTTGACGAAATCGACATACGGTATTGAGTAAACAAATGTAGTAAAAAGAGTAAATCTATAAACGAGTGTTTCCTCATTGCCTAGATTTACTTGTTTTAATCATCATTTATTACACACTTTAAAGAAAATGGGGGTCTCCTGATATCAGTATCTACTGTCCAAGAGGTAAGTATGACAAAGTGTTTATACCTTAATTCATGACAATCACGAAATTACAGCGTGTATATATCTAATCCTGTTTTAACAAAACGACCACGCAAGAAAACAAAATCTGACGATCACAATTTTTTTACACATGTTTGACATACTAATTTATTTACAGAAAACGTGTCACAGTTGCAAGTTTAAGTACAGAAATTCGTAACAGTTACATATTAATAAGTAACAGAAGTCTTCATCGTGCAAACCAGTCGCTAGAATTCAAATTCAAGAAAGACTCCATCTGTAGAGCTTTATTGGAAAAAGGTTACATCGAAGAAATGCCAATTAAATTTCGTAAACAATACATTAAAGAGATCAATTCACCTAATACAAGTAAACTCGTTTAATTAAAATTATTATGGGCCAATTGTGTGCGACATACTGAAGAAACAATGAAGTAATGGTATAAACGGGAAGAACTGTTGAACATCACAGTTCACAAACTGATTATTAACAACCGAAACTGTTCTGAAAGCTCGGATGTAGATAGTGACTCCGATTAGAAGTTTAATACTTTGACAATCATGTTTCTACAATAATAATACAAGTGTGTTATTCACCTAATCGTCGGCAAGTAAACTCTTTTAATTAAAATCATTATGGGCTAATTGTGTGCGACATAGTGAAGAAACAATGAAGTAATGTATAAACGAGAAGAACTGTTCAACATCACAGTTCACAAACTGATTATTAACAACGGAAACTATTCTGAAAGCTCGGATGTAGATAGTGACTCCGATTAGAAGTTTAATACTTTGACAATCACTTTTCTACAATAATAACACAAGTGTGTTAGTTCATATTTAATACAGTAAATTTCTATTAGTAATGTATTTTAATTATGCAAGTACAATATATTTGTAAAATCCTTTTCAAGGCGTTAATCACACTTTCCTTTAGAATTTATGTTTCACATTAAATGTCATCTTCGCATGAATAAAGGTTCCATTTTATCTAGGCACGTAACTTAACATCCATTTAGTGTAATGTTACCATCTTATTGTGGGCCATCATTGCTACTGAATTGGTAACAACAATAAAAAAATATGATTATGAAACGTACTAGCTTTGCGAGGTGTAAACAGTGCAGATAGTTGTTCCATGAAAATTGAATTATCGATGGTATGATTGTTTATCAGCAACTTACAATAACCATTCCCCTGTTTTTATAATTCCGCTGTAATTATTAAATGTTTGCATTTTGTTGAAAATTGCATTGTTTGTAATACGACAGCAATGTGTTATAACTTACATAACCTGCAGGCTGCAAAAATAACCTGTTAGGTTTCAGAGACATTATATTTCAACCGTTATCATTACGATAACCAAGGTTCTCTAATTTTTACACAATAAATCACAATAAATGAGTAATTGTGTTTGAGAATTCTGCAGATTTAAATGCTGCCATCTCGGGGTATATTTTCTAATCAGAATTTATTATAGCGATAATTTAATTAATTTTATTTTGCCACCATAATGTTCTTTATTTTATTTTGCCACCATAATGTTCTTTATACGCCTCCAAATGCGGGCGTAATGTGGTCTTTATAGCACGGAAATGTCATTGATACTAAGCAGCATGATTGACAGCAAACACATGACATGATATATAATAGCAATATCATAGTATCTTAGTAACAACAAATTAGCCTACTGTCGACTTTATTTCACTGCATTTGCATTTAAAAACTTGCCGAAAATACTGAATCTTTTTAATATTTTGTTCCAGTTTCATGGTGCAAAATAAAATGAATCATTGTATGTACCACGGGCATAATTATAGATTATGCCCTTAATACATAAATATCTATTATACGCCCCCAAATGCGGGCGTAATGTGGTCTTTATAGCACGGAAATGTCATTATTGCTAAGCAGCATGATTGACAGCAAACACATGACATGATATGTCACGTAAGTTGAAAGAATTATTGAAACAACCTTACTATACAACCTTTATTAATAAAAATAATAGTAATCAAACTTATTCTTGATAAAAATTGAAAATACAGTTGGATCGATTTGAAATTGTAGCTCCAGATGAGCCAACACCAAAGCTGACAGTTCCTTTGCCGTTTTGTGGTATACTTATAGCTGCTGTACCAGTAATGTTCTGAGCAATTTAGATTTTATTTTGCAGAGAATTCTCTACATATGATTCGGCTACTTTATCCGATCTCCATCCACCAAGCTGCTTCAGTGCCCTTGTATCACCGCCGCTTTCTGCAAAGATCGTGGCCGCACTCCTGCGAAAGCAGTGCCCTGTGTACTTATGGGCATCCGGTAGACAATGTTCTGACGCTTGATTTTTTCCCGATGCAAACAATTCCAACATGTTGATTTCCATAGAAGATATTCCTAAAGAAGTAGTAGCTGTTATGAATGTATCTGAAAGTGTTGATGATGAGAAAAATTATACGGAACAGGAAGACTTAGAATACGAAGAACCCTATCATGATTCTGGGTCAAGCTATTGTCCTAGCGTTGATTCTGATGACTCGTTAACTCTCAATGAAATTTCTCTAAGAATTAGGCGTAAAAGGAACTAAAAAAAATAGATAATATAACCACATTTATAGATAATGAAAGCAATACAGACCAAACTGTGTCCTCTAAAGAAAATCTGAGTACGCCACTGGATTCTACGTAAAAAAATCTACAAATATCAGTTTTTACTTTTTTAATATGTCTGACAATAATAGAGTTACAGGGGATGACTGAAAATGCAATTTTTCCAAAATCACCCTGTAGTACAAAAACTAAGATGGCTATGGCAAATTTGATTAGTGCATCTTTGGTTTCATTAAAAAGTAGCATGGTGTCGCGAAAACTGCAAGGTTCTAACCTAAAAAATAAGCGAGATACCCCGTAAAACATACGAAAATGGGACAACCTGTACAAGCAATATTTTGACAATGAATGGTCACCTTTGCCCAGTCGCATGACACACATTGTAGGAACAATCAGAAAAATGTACGATACACCCTTAACTCTGAAAGGTGATAAATTTGAACACCTCCAATCTCTTAAAAAAGTAATACATGAGGATTACCACGGGTTCAATGATTCTCTGAAGCACTAAGATATGCTTGCCAGGTTTCCAATAAAGTAACTGAAAATTTTGTTTTCATTTCATTGTTACATGATACCGCGTAACTCGTGAGAATGTTCATTCACTAATACTAAAAACACGTATCTTAATATTTTTGTACATTTTTTTATAATTGGCAAATAAATCATAAAATAGCTCTATACTGTTATTTCTCTTGTACTAGTCTAACATCATGCATAACAGTTAACAAAAATTATTTAAAATAACAAAAATAAGACTGACTTGTCAAAACATTATTACACCATAAAAGACACCAGAAAAGTTACCGTAAACGATACTTCTAAGAAGCTTATAAACGCACTACACACGATGCGTTTAAGAGTCCTTAGACACACCGAATTAGAAAATAGTATATTATTCAACGAGCGTATAATGATGGCTATTATTCACGAGGTGAAGTTTACGGCCACGAGTCGCAGGCGAGTGGCCTAAATCACCGAGAGGATAATAGCCATTATGATGAAATCTATACTTTATCCACGACTACTAAATATTTTTGTTGAAGTTTTTTTTGTTGGAAAATTTTGTTACATTACAACATATTTTTAGAAACACTATTTTATTCTAACAAATATTTCATACAATACATTATTGGTCATTTATACACATATATCGAAAATTATAATAATCGTATAGTATCTCTTAATAATTAACACAAAAATCTATGTATTCAGCTTAACAAATATCACGGATCTAATCTTACAAGATGATGCTATTTATTTATAGTTATTAATAATTGTAATAATTAATCGCAGGGATAGAATTAACGTAAAAACTAATGTTTTGGTACTTAAAACATTTGAATTATATGTACAATGTACATTGATTCGTTTGGTTTACTTTTGGTTGAATTGAAGATGATATTTTGTTGGCCGTATCGGTTTTATTTTTGACGGATTCGTCTATGTAGCCTTCTGCTACGGCGGTGGACTTCAATCCACCGTGTCTTTTGAGAGCAGTAATATCCCCGCTTGTGTCAATCAGTATTGTTGCAGAAGGTCTGCGGAAACTGTGCCCAGAATATTGTTCTGGATTCGGTAATTTGAGGAAAGCAGCGATATCCTTTCCCATTTTTGTAAATTTGTTTATCCCAATTCTCTGAGTTGTACATTTACCATTTTGGTAATTTAAATAGAATGTGTCACTGGTTACATGACTTGGTCGAAGACATATATGTCTTGCATATTTTGTAAAAGTTATCCGTAACAGTAAATTTTCGGCAAATTTTTGCTCAGGTATTTGGCACATTAACCAAAAAAGTTGATCCAAGATCTTGTAAATGGGTTATTTTCATTTCATACAACTCATTACTTCTGCATGCACCCATTACTCCCATTATTAAAGCAACCTTAAATTACAGAATGTAATGAAATAACTATGTGAAAGATTTACTTAATATCTTACCTTTATTGCTAGGTATTTATCATCAGATGCTTTAGTTAAAAAGTTATTGATATCTTCGCTAGAAAAAGTTTTCGCTTTTTTAGGCTGAAAATTTTCTGATTTTCTTTTTAGTAATGCTCGTAATTTTTTACAATCTTCTAAATTTATACCTTGATGTAAGGTGATCGTACTTTTAAGCATTGAGTAATAGGTCCATAGTGTTGAAGATTTATATTTTGCGGATAATTCAGTAAAGTATACTAATAAAGTCGATTCAGAAAATGAAGTGGTTTTCTTTTCCTTTTGCCAGTTCAAAAAATATTCGTAGGCCATATTATATACTTTCCTTGACTTTTCCGGCAATAAATTTAATGAGGCAACTTCAGCAGCTTTTCTAATTTCTGGTGGTGTTAAAGAAAAGTCATTTTCATTTTCTATATCCATTTTTAGTTCATTTTTTAACACAATTTAACACAAAATATCAAAACACTGAGAAACTTACGCACACAAACAATAATGTCAACAGGTTTGAGTCAAATTTGTTTTGTTTTAAAAGCTAGTTTGATTTATAAATGTTTCGAAAAACATGGTATGTTAAGAAACAAATATACGACACGCACATTCGAAGCCGCTGATGTCTTAGTGTAGATGCTCCTTGCCTTCCAACCCCGGGTCCCGCGTTCGAATCTGGTCTAGGAAAATTCACTTTTTTAATTTTTTTTTTATGTACAGAACTGAATTGAAAATATTTAGTGGTTTACACGATAAAATTTTAAAAACCGATTGTTTGTAGCAAAACAATATAATATCATAGCTAAATCAAGGAAGCATCTGGCAGCATTGATTAATGGCTCATTAATCACTGCCGTGATTAATGGGTATTATTAAGTCGAGCAAACAGACGTATAATGGATACATTATACAATAGTCGTGGATAATAGTATATTAAGAAACAAGTTTCATAAGACGCGTTTTTATCGCATGAGTTCAAGTTTAGAAACCGACCCGCGCAACGGGGAGTTTTCTAATGGACGAATGCGATAAAGCGTCTTATGAAACAAGTTTCTTATACTATTTTTTCTGTTTTGCGTATTTGTGTTGAAAATTTTGAGAAAATGTAAATTCCATTTGTCACCTTATTTCATAATTTTGAATGTAGGTTGGCAACAGTGGTATTTGTTTGTTTGAGTTCGATACAAATATAGGGTATTATAGATATTTATGTATTAAGAGCATAATCAGAAGATTATGGCTAGAGGGAATGTTAAAAGCCCGACGCGAAGCGCTTTTATTCTGAGCCATAATCTACAATTATGCCCGTGGTACATACAATGTTTTATTTTATTTTGCACCATGAAACTGAAACAAAATTTTAAAAAGATTCAGTATTTTCGGCAAGTTTTTAAATGCAAATGCAGTGAATAAAGTCGACAGTAGGCTACTTTGTTGTTACTAAGATACTGTAATATTGCTAAATTGCTGCTAAGGTACTGTTTCTTTGTAAATAATTTGCATTCTAAAATGGAAGGTGAAAACGCAAAAACTTATTCACAAGAAATTTTAGATAGCAACAATGACATTTCCGTGCTATAAAGACCACGTTACACCCGCATTTGGGGGCGTATAAAGAACATTATGGTGGCAAAATAAAATAATAGATATTTATGTATTAAGGGCATAATCTACAATTATGCCCGTGGTACATACAATGTTTTATTTCATTTTGCACCATGAAACTGGAACAAAATATTAAAAAGATTCAGTATTTTCGGCAAATTTTTAAATGCAAATGCAGTGAAATAAAGTCGACAGTACGCTAATTTGTTGTTACTAAGATACTGTGATATTGCTATTATATATCATGTCATGTGTTTGCTGTCAATCATGCTGCTTAGCATCAATGACATTTCCGTGCTATAAAGACCACATTACGCCCGCATTTGGAGGCGTATAAAGAACATTATGGTGGCAAAATAAAATAATAGATATTTATGTATTAAGGGCATAATCTACAATTATGCCCGTGGTATCTAATGTTTTATTTTATTTTGCACCATAAACTGAAACAAAATTTTAAAAAGATTCAGTATTTTCGGCAAGTTTTTAAATGCAAATGCAGTGAAATAAAGTCGACAGTAGGCTAATTTGTGGTTACTAAGATACTGTGATATTGCTAAATTGTTGCTAATGTACTGTTTGTTTGTAAATAATTTGCATTCTAAAATGGAAGGTGAAAACGCAAAAACTTATTCACAAGAAATTTTAGATAGCAACAATGACATTTCCGTGGTATAAAGACCACGTTACGCCCGCATTTGGGAGCGTATAAAGAACATTATGGTGGCAAAATAAAATAATAGATATTTATGTATTAAGGGCATAATCAGAAGATCATGGCTCGAGGGAATGTTAAAGCCCGACGCGAAGCGAGGGCTTTATTCCTGAGCCATAATCTAATTATGCCCGTGGTACATATTTTATTTTATTTTGCACCATGAAATTGGAACAAACTTTTAAAAAGATTCAGTATTTTCGGCAAGTTTTTAAATGCAGTGAAATAAAGTCGACAGTAGGCTAATTTGTTGTTACTAAGATACTGTGATATTGCTATTATATATCATGTCATGTGTTTGCTGTCAATCATCCTGCTTAGCATCAATGACATTTCCGTGCTATAAAGACCACATTACGCCCGCATTTGGGGGCGTATAAAGAACATTATGGTGGCAAAATAAAATAAAAACTATTATTTGTTACTAATTCATTTCAAACTACCTTATAAATATGTTCTCAATAGAAGTTGTGTACTATATACATTATAATCGGAATAAAATTGCACTATACTATGTAAACTTAATAATTTACACTCAAGTGAAGTTAACAAGGTTAAATGAAGGTTATATTTTACGCAAAAGATGTAATCGGCTTTATCTGAAAGCATATTGACGCTTTATCTTGAAACACAATAAAAAAGAGAAATCGTCCATGTTCGGTTTTGGTCATCTTAATCATTGCAATGCATTAATCAGGAATAATTCAATACAAAGGATTTCAAATAAGAATAGGTTATGTTACATTTACGTTTACATACATCAATAAAGAACTTCATTAGTTTACATACCAACATCAAGAAAAAAAATGTTAGGTTACTAAGCTTTATAGTCAAACATTAAAACACCTGTTTCAGTGTCATAATGTACATATTAAACACGCAAAATAGAAAAAGTATTTTAAGATATTGAACTAAACTGATTTGATTTTATTATAACCAGTATCATCACACAATATGAGTAAAATTCCTC
>JARFJB010000802.1:0-67289 GCA_036346205.1 Vesta saturnalis
TTGAGGGTTGCAAAATGCAAACTTTAGCAAGTCTTAATAACCTAAGGGCCATTTTATTGAAATCTGTAACGTCACTTTAGTTTTGCGCCATTTGGTACACGTTATACCCTTCTGTATCAAGTATCAACTGTGACGCTTAAAGCTAGCGCAGCGATTGCAACATAATTTAAAATTTGTACCATAATTTGGTGCTAATTTGTTGCCAGTTTGTTACCACAAAAAAATCGGTGCGCGTGTCATTAACGTAAAGTTAGCACAGCCAACGTACAAGTGCTTAGCTAACCATAGTATCGAAATCATTTATGTACTATATATAATTTGGTCTTAATTTGGTGCTATTTTGCTACCCTAAACTGAAATTTGTTGCTCGAATTTTTTATAATATTTTTGGGTTTAAACTTGATTAAAATCAGAAAAACCACATAGCGAAGCAACGAATCAATTTTAAATTACATTACAAACAAAAGTAGGATGCGTGAACTAAGAGCCTAGTACTAAACATGCAATCGAAAGCTAACGTAACAATGCTCTAGATATCAATTCAATTCAATAATGGAGATACGTTTACTAAATTATTGTGTCACCTTTTTAATTAATCAATTAATCAATTAATCAAAAATCTGTCTAAGCTCGCGATCTTCTTTTTTCGCTTAAGCAGATCCATCGTATAATGGGTGGCTACTTATTTTTATATCTTGGCTTATGCAAGTTGATACTACAAAATAAAATACTTACTTTTTTGGGTTCTTTAATGTATATCAAATTAAAGTTAAATTGTTATTTTTCGTAGTAATTTAAAAATTGTTAAAGATGTTAAAATTTTGACAAAATTTTTCAACATCTTTAACAATTTTTTAAAGATATTTACTCAAAAAATGTTTTCTTTAATTGTATAATTTAAATAATATCGATAGCCGCTAAATTCTTAGCTTATTAGAAAGGTCACAATTTAAACTTGAGAAACTTCAAATACGGATAAAATTTTTAAATGAACCCACTTTCTTATCATGTCGATAGAGGATTTGATTTTTAACATTTTCCTTCAAATGATCGGTACGCCTATCATTATCCGTTTATGAGGAAAAAATTTTTTAAAATTAAATATTATTCAATTTATTATAATTGGTATGGTCTTTAGCTCCTTTATGAACACTTGGTGCAATTGTCATTTATTTAGTTCAGATATTCTATAATTTCCATATTTAAAATCCAAAATGTATGCAAAATGTTTAATGCAATAGGCTGTCAATTTAGTGATAATATTTTGAAATTATGTATCCGAAAGAACTAAAATTCAACAACAAGAATTTTATTCAAAGTCAATATACAAGACATAATGTTACTTGGGCTTTAACACAAGAAAGAAAAACTAAACAGCGTATTTGGGAAATAGCAAATGGATAACGTCATAAATTTAAACAATTACAAGTCAAATTAAAGAATAAATGTTCGATGTCTCTCCGTTTTGCTGAATACAATATCTAAACTTATTGGTAACTGTCTTGACAAGCTTGCTGTATTAATTTCGAAACGAAACCAATTCTTTAAAGCTATATTTTAAATTTGGACTTAATAATCCCACAAATAAAAATCCAAAGATGTTCTGGTGTTAATGGAGATCCGTTTTACTTTTGCTCTATTTAACGTCATTCGTCAACGAAGGTTTTTTGGTTTTCAGAATCTTAATATTGAGCCCCATTTAAATTTTCGTTATATAAAACAACAGCTGATCAATCATGATCATATATTAAATTAACTTTAAATTTTCTGATTGTCAACGGTTTCAAAATGAGGATTTTCAGATGCCCATAAGATTTTATTTGACTGTTCCATTGGATCAAATTTTGTCCGAAAATCATATCTCTAAGAAAGTTTCGTTTGGTTGAATTTCAATCATCATGTCTTCACAAAATTGAATCCTCTTCGGATAATCTTGACTCAGTTTTGTAGGCGAATGAAGGAATCGGATGCTTCTTATGTTTTTAAATTTTATGTTTGTCGAATAAGTTAAACCAGAATCTTCCATGTTAAATAGATGGACGAGGATTTACCTCATACTATTAAAATTTGATTTTTGTCTTCTGTTAGAAAAGGAACACATTTCTTGAACAACATTTAAACGAATAAAACTTTTTTAGTGTTCTGAACTTTTAGTCGTTTTGGTACATCTGGATAGTTTTCATTAAATAAACATTCTTGAAATTTGTGATTACATTGAAACAACAAAACAATGAAAAAATGCTCGTTTGTATAACGAAAACGACGATTTTGCATGTTTAATGTCAAAATGGCTCACTTGATAAACATAAATAAAAAATTGACGCAGTGTTACCATAAAAAAAGTACTAATTATAATAAATTGAATAATATTTATAATTTTACATAAAATTTTTTCCTCAAAACGGATAATGTAAACATCATTTGAAAAAAATTTGAATCAAATTTCTATCGACATGATAAGAAAGTGGGGAGTTCCATTTAAAAAATTGTTATTATTTGAAGTTTCTCAAGTTTACGAAATTTTAACTTTTTAGTCAAGGTACAGAATTTAGCGACCCTAGCAGATAGAGCAATTCTTGTGCAATTAACGATTTTTTATTTATTTCAGTAGAATTTTTCAGGTTATGATTTTTTAAATTGCAAGTACATTTTTCTTAAAAGTGGTTATATCTCTGTAACCGGCAACAAATAAAAAAGTACAAATTGTAGCAAATCAGTAAGGAATCTAATGGGGTAAAAGAATATATGGTTCTATTTAAATATAAAAGCTAATTAATTTTGATGAAAATATGTTAGAAAGATAGATCTTGGAAAGTATGGCCATGCTCCAAATTTCAGCTTCTACTTTTTTAACAGTTGAGAAACGTCTAATAATTAAAAGAAATTATATATATATATATATATATATATATATATATATAAAATATATATATATATATATATATATATATATATATATATATATATATATATATATATATTTGCGCTTTAGTTTGTTTAAATATTGAAACTTAACACCCAAATTTTGTTAGTGGTTTTAGATTTTGGACAAAGCTTTTCGTTATAACATGATAGAGATCGAAGATTTAATTATATAATTGGATTCTGGATACGAGAATATAATTTTTATATTTAGCGAGAAGCAAATTTGGTTTTATCTGCGCACTGGAAATTACAGGAAAGGAAGTGGTGTCTATGTATGATTAACAGGAACTTCTGGAGATTATTATGTGATTGTCTGTCTGCAGTTTTGTTCTGTCTCTAGCGCATGTGTTACATTTAAAGGCCTGAAAATTAATTAATTCGACATAATGGCTGACTAGAATATTACCAGACTGAACAGGTATTACATTTTTTAGACAAGCGCGGAAGGAAAGTATATAAACAGGCATTTCACTTTCTGGATAGTTTCTGTACCAGGCAACACCAAAAGAAAACAAGGTGTGACAGTTGGTGGTGTTACGGACATCGCTCAATGTTAAAAAATGTTCCAGCGGAAACTGGTCTGGTAATTATAATTAGGAGAAAAATACAAGGGTTGTGCCAGAATAGTTCAACAGATAGAAACAGCGGGCTCTGCTTGCAATTAGGTCAAAAGGCAGAAGGGTGTCACTGACTGAGAAAAGATTCCAACAGGTAAACTGACTGATATCGGTGTTTATGACGGAGAGTATGAACACCTGTTATAACTGTTCTCTATAAAACATTTTCATACGAAAATATATAAACCTTAAAGTTAATGTATAAACCACCTAATGTGTATGGCCACATTAACCCGTTTTCTCCCCAGTTATAACGTGTTGGTTGTACCGCTAATGCCCTAGTTTTACAAATACTTGAAAATTGTAAATACTTAAGAATTTTAGAAAGAATTAATTCATTTAAAACAGAAAATAAGTTTTTTACTTTTTTAAAAGTTTTTTTTTTGGCAGAAAAATACCATGTTCCATTTTTGGAACACCGGTATGTTTTAAAACAAGTATCATGCGAATTAATATTACATTTTTCACACATTTTCGTCGAGTTGTTGTGACATTGTGCACATCTATTTTGCTTTTTGGCTGGAACGAACCTGTGATTCATACCATCGTACCTTATTTGTTTCTTTGAAATTTTGATGATTTAGGACGTCCTCCAGTGGAAACTGGCCGACCGTATTATTTTGACATACCTGTAAACTTCTAAATTAGAAAATAAATTTTTCCGCAGGATTGTAGCCTATAATTGCTGCAATTTTATAATCTATTTGCATTGATTGTACCTGTACATCCTGAACCATTTCTTGAAGGATGTACTAACTTAAAGAAAAATATGTCTTAAATTTTGAAAGGTACATCTTTGGCAGGTTTCTAAAGGGTCATTACCACAGAAAAAACCCAGTTCCATGGGATATTTTTTGTTTGCCTTGATATGGACCAAACTTTATCAGATATCTAGATTTTCGCACCAAGACCAGATTTATTCCATAGTTGATACGCTTTCTCTTTATATATTGTTTTAGTGCCTTTGAAATATGGCACCATACCTTCATCTATGTACAGTTTTTCAGTAAGATGGTAACAAAAAACGTTTATTTAAGATGTCGAAAAGGGGTTGTAATTTTGAAAATTTATTTTTTTAAATTATTATTTCAGAACAATTTTTTTTTAATTTCAAATCGATTTCTGCGCATTGCATTACAAAAATTATAATTTGTATCAACTTGCAAAATGCGCCATCAACTTGTAAATGTCCAGATAAATATAAAATGGTATAAAATTTAGTTCCCTTCACCTGTAAAAAATTTTTGCCTGGCACATAATTCAAACGTTTCTACAAGTATTTACATTCGGTTAAATGAATACAGGAAAGGACGGACTAAATCAACTTTTTCCAATTTCGTCCTGGATTTGGTTCATGTCTTTTTTGTCAGGTTGGGATTTAATTTAGCCAAAGGTATATTGTCAGTTATGGGATTTTGGGATTTTTAAACACTAGCTGATTCCTAGCTTTCAGTTTAAAAGACAAATTTTGTCCTTCTAGCTCATTATTTAACCAAAGCACTCGGTATAATGTTTTTTATTTTAAAACTTCTGATTGCATTTGTCGACCACTAAGAGGTTAGCTGAATCGTCATCGTCAGAATTTTGACCCCATCATTAGGTGGTATTATAAAACAATTAAATTTTGATTTTCAATTAAATCAAGTAGTTCCTGGGTAGTATAATACCTAAAATAAAATAAAAATATTTGTTGCATTTGTTCCCAGTGTTCCAATATAGGAACAAATGAAAACCAAAATTTAGCCATTGTAAATACTATTTAAAAAATAAAAACACAACAATACTACATGCATTTCTACTAATTTTTGGTGTTCAAATTTTAATTTATTACTTTTTGAATCCATTATGAGAATCAGCAAAAATTAAATGAGGCGCAAAAGAGAAAAACAACTAGCCTGTACATAATCATCAGACACTAGCCAAAACGTTAGTGACAAGATGGCAGTGAAATTCACATGCGGGTTTGTTGAAAGGGAATAATCTAGAATGTTCCATATCGGAACACTAAGAAAACATAAACAGTTACAGTATTAACACCAAAAAAATTAATGAAATGTTAGGTTACTGTTCCAAACTTTGTATTTACAAATGCACAAACGTTGCTTCGTTTATAATTTAGATCAAAAATTTTTCTTATAATGTGGAAATACGTTAACTAATAAAGAGTACATAGTGAGAAAAATTGTTGATAAATTGTCTTGTTTGGTTTTGCCAATGCAAATTTATCATTTTAAAGTAAAAGTTACGCATATCTGGGGAGTATTTAGACTTTTCGATTACCCGTTATGATAGAGTAATCAAAAAATCATTTACAAAAATTGTAGGCAATAATGGGATTTGTAAAATATGCCGACCTTACAGATTGATTAAACATGAACACAAACAAAAATTTTTTAATGTGACACCATGTACATTTCCCATTTAGATTCCTCTTATAATTGTTCTTAAATATGAGGTTATACATAACCAAAGGTATTTAAAGGTTTTGACCATTTTATAGCTAAATGATGAAATAAACACTATGTATAAGAAGTAATAAATGAATGTTTATTTTAATAAAAAGTAAACAATATGTTCTACTATTAAAACTAATCTAACAAAAATCCGATGAATATCTGTATACAGGGTGAGCCAGAAAACAAAATTATGATTATCTCAAATTTTAAATGCACCCCCTATATTTTATTTGCTCAAAAGATTTATTTGTTATCTAAATTCATTGTTTTCCAGATATTTTAATTTTCTTCAAATTTTACAAAAAACCTTAAATTTGTGTGACTAAAATAATTTAATCTTAGATAAAATGTAACAAAATTATTATTTCGAGTAAAACATAACATAAACCCTAAAATATAATGAAGGTACTGTATTCAGTATAGATTTGCATTTTCTAGTTCCACTTTCAAATTATCCAAAAAGAACATGATTTTTGATAAATTTATTGCAACCCAATGTATCAATTGTATGAGACAAAAAAATAAACGCAGTGTAAATGTTTTTTCACTTATTTGCCGAATTTTCATTTAACAACGCTCAGTGCTACAAAGCATAATAGCGAGGAATTTTTAATAAGTATATTCAGTAAACGGGACGAGAATTCTCGTATACTCTAAATTGCAATTTTTATCTTATTTGAATAACTAAAATCTTTAAATTAAATTTGTAATGCACTTATATTATTTATCCACCAAAATACAGTAAATAATAAGTTGGACAAACGCGCAAATTATAGTGTTTATTTAAGGAAAGTGTTCATTAAATGCGTAGAAACGTACAATTTTGAAAGTTAACTAGGCTTTTAAACAATATTTACTTAAATAAAATTGGAAAAATCAAATAAAATGATTCCCTGAAGGTATATTTTGTGTGGAGGCGATAACCCAGGACTTTCATGTCCCGAAAGATCGCTTCAGTCCGAACTGAATTGATAAGATACTGGCCAAAAGTAGTTTGATCTGAAGGATGAGAATATGATACCACCCGTTGATAAATAACATTTGAATTTAAGCCAGACCTCAAACTTTTTACACAACGTTAAACATGTTTGGAATAAATTTCGTTTTTTAGTCATCCAGCCGAAGAATAAAAGAGTTTAATAATACCGTTCAAATTAAAATAAATAATTTAAAACTAAAAAACATGAACTAATGCATTTAGATATATATATATATATATATATATATATATATATATATATATATATATATATATATATATATATATTTTTTCTACTTTATAAAAATCCTGCAAAGTTTATGTTATTGTTTCAACGCAGTATTGAAAGTAAACGATTTTCATTAAACATTATTTTCCGAAATTTCCATATTTTATTACTTTGAGGATGATTAATGACTGTAATGATCATGACTAAAAGTTGAAACGATAAACCATCCGTTTTTCTTTAACTAAAGTTCGATTCTCACGGGATGTGGATTGTAAAGTCGAATGTGCTTCAAACTTTAAACTTGATCAACCGGAAAATGAATGTAAAGGTTTTATAAATATTTTCTTCGGAAACGTTAGTCGGTACAAAAACAAATTTCACTATCTATTGATTATCACCTTTAAAGGAATCCTTTTTGTAACACGTAGACACAACAATAAACTTTAAAGAAATTATACACTCACAGTACTATAATCAACGGTAGTACAACAAAAAATTAAGACATCAAAGTGTAAATTAACAAACAATGTAGTTTTAATTTTTACTCATTAGCAAAATAATTAATAGACTACACATACAAATGAACAGTCATTTTTCCCGGTAATAGTTAAAATTAATAGCAGACCTATTAAATTAACGAAGTAATTTGTATATATTACTTTCTAGAAACAAATGAGCATTGGTTGTGTTGGTGTGAGTGTGTGTGTGTGTGTGTGTGTGGTGGTGTGTGTGGGGTGTGTGGTGTGTGTGTGTGTGTGTGTGTGTGGTGTGTGTGTGTGTGTGGTGTGGTGTGTGGTGTGTGGTGTGTGTGTGTGTGTGGTGGTGTGGTGTGTGTGTGTGTGTGTGGGGTGGGGTGTGGTGTGGTGGGGTGTGTGGGGGGTGTGTGGTGGTGTGCGTGTGGCGTGTGCGTTGCGGGGCGTGGCGCGTGTGCGTGCGGGCGGGTTGCGTGTTGCGCGTTGCGCGAGTGGGGTGCGCGAGTGCGCGAGGGGGGTGGGTGGGTGGAGGGGGTGTGGGTTGGGGGTGGGGGTGAGTGGGGGTGGTGAGTGGGGAGGGGTGAGTGGGTGAGGGGTGGGGGGTGAGTGGGTGAATGGGTGACTGGGGAGGGGTGGTGGAGTGAGTGAGTGAGTGAGGAGGGAGTGAGTGAGTGAGTGAGAGTGTGTGTGTGTGTGTGTGTTGTGTTTTTTCTGTGTGTTTTTATGTGTCTGTGTGTGTGTGTGTGTGTTGTGTGTGTGTTGTGTGTGTGTGTGTGTGTGTGTGTGTGTTGTTGTGTGTGTGTGTGTGTGTGTGTTGGTGGCGTGGTGTACATGCGCGTTTGCGTGTGTGTACGTGTGCATTTCCGTGTGTTGGTTTATGGGAATGTGCTTTCGTGTTTGGTTGCTTGTAAATCCACACTACCGTCGAAGTGATTCATCCAATAACTCAAACTCGGTATCTGTAGCTAGTCCTCTTTTCGTCAGCTTAATTTTAGAATGATTTAGTGGGAAAAGGATTGACAGGTATTGCAAATGTTTATCTTTGTAACTAAAAGTTGGACTTTGGCATATTAAAATACTTTATAAGTATAAGTACAAATTGCAATGAAAGCTGCTTTAAGATCGCAGGTCGAAATTATGTTTCTCTAACAGAGAAATTTTGGTGGAAGTTCAGGAATGCTGGTACAGTAATAGATTACAACAGAGAAGCGGAGTTGCAAAGAAATATTCTGCTGGATATTCTGCAGGAGAAGTGTTCTGCAGGAAAAAAGGAAAGCAATAGCCAGGTATTTCATTTCCTCCCCAATGGGGCTACATAAGCGGAACCCCTGCCGTCTTGAACGCACTTCCTGTCTAACATTCGTTCAGACAAGTCGCGAAGTATTACAGCTAATTATACTAATAACACCGTAACGACCTAATTAACCGGCGCGCCGGAATTTTTCGATCTTCGCCGCTTTCACCAGCAGTAGTGGTCCTGTTTTTACACACCCTACCGAAGAGAAACGGATAAAAAACATTTTTATCAGGAATAAGAAGACCGTCGGACCGAAGGTAGCACAGGACCAACAGCATCAAGGAAAGGAAGAACGCCAAGGACAACGAACGAAGACACCAGTAACCGGATCCAACCACACGAAGGGAAATTAAATTTACACTTAAAACCTATCCTTATAACAAAACCCTCCATTTTTATCGGACTCTTAACTCTAAGCCTTAAACCAGCGGGTGTGAGGCTGCACCTCGGTGGGAGTCCCCACCTTCTTAGAACAAAATACATTTGCATTTATTGCACACCCCATCCCAATACTAACCACCATGGTAAAAATGGTAAACCCGCACCTCCCAGTCCCCCTTTCCCTAACCCTGACGACACACCGTAACCTACGTTTAGCCCACAGGTAGCGACCCGGCGACAACCACGACGATACGAAGACAAGACCAGGACACCACCCTCACCTTATCCATATCCTCGTCCTCATTCTCATCCTCATCCTCCACTTCAACCGTCACCCAACCTAAACCCGCTATTGCTTACGCAATTCCTCAAGCAGTTACTTCAGAAGAAACTGTACACCATCCTCCGCCCTCCAACCCTTAATCTACGATTCAACCACAACCACACCCCCTTATTAAACTTCAACTCCTATCCCTACCGCTGAAGTAGAAAATTAAAGCAACCTTTGGCACCCCCATTACCTTATCCCAGCTGTCCGGCCCAACCCACACCCGACCCGAACAAACCCCTTTCCCTGTCATGCGTCATCCGCGGGTTGACCGTGACATTACCCCTGAGGAAATAACACCCATCGACCTCCCCATGTAACCAAGGCCATCCGTATTATTTCCAGAGCCACCAACCGTCCCACTCCTTTGTCCGTATCCTTACGCACTCAAATTGATCGACTTCCTTGCACAACGGGTCTGTATGTTCGGCAATGGGAGTGGGGGCGAGGGGCCCACACAAACCCAGTTCCCAAGTTGCTCCACCTGCAACCAGGTGGGTCACCAAGAGAGTGTCCACCCATCCCTGGCCCTCCTGTGGCGGAAGCCAAAATCCCAAGCCTGCCCTTCCATATCCTCGCCAAAGTGAAAACTCGGCGGCTCCCCTACTTACAGTTTCGACTGTGAGAAACGGCGGAGATCCCATCCTCTCCTACCCAGGTAGCCCCTTTCCAAGCTGGAAACGCTTCCACCACCTCCTCCGATCCTGACGATGAGAGCCACCCTTTCTCAGGATCAACACCTTCCTGAGAGCCTTTCCTTCACTCTGTTCACTATCTTCCTGATAGGCCGAACTTATCACGAAGAGGATGGCCTAGTAGCCAGGAGTTCTTAGAAGGCGTTTGACTGCACTTGGAGCGGTACGAAAGTCGGTTTTAGCACTCCCTACTACCGACAGGAGTAAATTCCTACTTCATTTCCTTTCCCTTTCCCCTAACCTCCCTCATCACTTCTTCCAATGGACCTGCATAGGAACGTTAACGCGGGTGGCGTTCACAAAACGCCACCTGATCAAACACTTACTCGACACGGACCACATACAAAACCTTTCATATCCTTTCCAACCCCGCAGGCGTACCGCAAGGTTCTGCCTTAGCCCCGATCCTCTATTTATCTTCGCATCCGACATTCCCAAACAAAAGGGTATGTTGCGCAGTTTGCGGATGACACCGCCTTCTGGACGGTTAATCGGAACAGCAAACGGCCTCCGCCTCATATCCAAAACCCTTCGGAACTTCTCCAACTGGGCGAACCGGTGGAGAGTCTCCTCCCCAAAACCCAAACAATCCTCTTCCGACATCCTAATTACACCGAAGATAAGTTCCCAAACCTTGCCTCCAGAAACGTTTCCCTCACCCTAAACCAAGAAAGACTCCCACTCCAACAAGAAGTCACCTACCGGAATCCTCTTTACTAGAACCCTCAATTGGCTCCCCGATGTACAAAGAACACTTAACAGGATAAGAAAGCGCAAACCTACTGGGCGCCCTCCGGGTAGAATCAGAGGTTGCCACCCCAAAACACTAAACACACTTACAAAACATATATTCCCCTGTTATGGATTTGAGCACCCATATACACGAACATAAACCCCAATCACCTTTCCTCTATTGCTTCCTGTGAACGCCGAATACTCAGACGCATAAAGGTTACCCTCAGGTACAGAAAAACTTTACATAAAAGAATCTTCCGGAACTATCCCTCCCCCCCACCTACCCCAATTAGAAGAAAACCAAATTAAAATTCAAGCATCCCCCCGATCCTTACACAACTCCTTGACGACCTCCCAGGAGATAGAAATTAGACAACATCCCATATGCCCTCCGCATCCCCGTCTATTCGATGACGACCAGCAAGAAACCGGACGACGAATCTAATAATCACACTAAGCACGCTACACCCACAACACACACACTTAACCAATTAACGCATTATTAAATATTAAATAAATAAACTTTTTCTTTTTTTTACACCAAAAAAACACATCTATGATTGTAAACTATACAATAACACAAAACATCGCAACACCAACAAACATGGATTGACCAGGGCTGAAGAGAAGGACTCTGAACAGTCTACGAATAAGAAATATATAAGCTATAAATAAAAAATCTAACCATAAGCATGAGCATACTAACAAAAAAAGCGAAAAATTAATTACTTTCCGCTACCGTCCTGAAAATCATCCGCCTAACCGCTTCCGTCCTGAGGTTCGACCATGAACCGCGGGTTTTTTTACTATCACCTGCCAGTACATCTGAGTAAGTTATAATTTGTTTTATCCTAATAATCCGACCAGTTGAAAGATTTCTTTCTGCCTTTGGTAGATTATAAATCGATCTTGCCTGTAATAAACAACACTGACACTTCTCGGAGGTAAGCCCGCAAAAAAAAAACCTTACACAAATCCTCTTTGCTTTTAGGAGTATTCCTGAAAAGTACTGAGGTTTCCTAGAGAATTATCCCTAAGGCGTAGGCCTAGAGGTGGTTCTTTCCTTCTTGTTCAAAAGGCGTATGCCTGTTCGATCTAGCATTCCTTCTATCTACCCAGGGCGTAGGCCCGTTGCGTTGATATCCTTCCTAAAACACCTTATTACACTAACACGACCGAGCAGAAAGATCAGTTTATAATCATCCAATCCTGTTTCAGTCAGATTTGTTTTGTAACCACTAAAACCCGTCCTAAAATAGACATTCAAATGTCTGTATCCCGAAAAATGCCCCCCCTTCCAGAAA
The DNA here is from genome assembly GCA_036346205.1 of Vesta saturnalis. Taxonomy (NCBI): domain Eukaryota; kingdom Metazoa; phylum Arthropoda; class Insecta; order Coleoptera; family Lampyridae; genus Vesta; species Vesta saturnalis. The sequence continues at coordinate 12,420 of JARFJB010000802.1, forward strand.
GAAAGTAAATTTTTTAAATAATATCTACTTCCCGAAAGAAAGATTAAAACCTTTCAATTTTAGTAAAGTAAAAAAAACAACTTAATTTTTAAAAAAATTATTTAAATCCGATTTAATAGAGATAAAACTCTGTTAAATTTTAATTAAGAAATTGTATTTTTACTTTTTTAAACCAGCATCATACACCTTTAAAGTTTACCTGTCCAGTTACTTCTTTGTATAAACAAACAAAAACAATAAACCCTGAAATCAAACTAGGAATAAATTAATACAGTATTTGGTAAATAAACGTTTTAAAGCTAAGAGCAAGACATTCACGGCACAGTGACCTACTTTAGATTCATTTCCTTTTAACCGCAATCGTTATCAGGCCATTGTGTACGAAATTCTAGGTAAAAATCAATAAAATACCCACATTTACGAGCGTTTGGATTTCTTTTATATTGAAAGAAAATTATAAAACCTTTTTGAGATTATTGAATAATTGATTTGGGAAACAGAAAATTTTAATATCATCCACAAAGGAGTTGCACCTGCAACCCAGGTTTGTATTTTAAAGTTTATTTACATAAGTCATGCACCTGAGGAACCTAATTTATTTTCATAATAATCTTTTTGTTATATATTTTCGTAGTATTAAGTGTAAAATATTTTTAGATTAAGTTACATATTTTAGTGTTATAAATAGGAAATAAATCGTTGGGTGTGGATCTTGCAAGGAATAAAATAAGAATCTCCCAAAATATAAACTTGAAAGCTATGGCGCCCCACATATAGCTCTTAAATAAATAAACTATTGTAAATCCCAATGATAGGGCGTTACATACGTACATTACGTATATAGCATTTGCGGTCAGATAGGATCGGAAGGAGCGGAGTTAGGTTCTGAGGGGAAAATACTACCCCATATGCGCCTAAATGGTGGGTGCTATATACAGTACCATGCCGCTACATGTGCACGAGGAAAACCCCTGAATAAACCTCATACAAGGTAGACGGTAACGGGAATCTAACCCGAATGCTAAGCAGGTCGGGTTCCTTACTCTCTAACTCGTTTCAAGTGTTCTGCAGAGAAGTGTCGAATTATATGGAAGTTTTTAAAAATTGGCGCGATGGTTTGCACACATTGAAGGGGGAACTGGTGCGTGGAAGGGCCGTTTGTTACCGCATCTGGACACTGAAACTAAATAATTCTTCAATAAATGTTATCTTCATAATTTTGAAATAATAGAAATTTATTTTTCTTCTACTTTTCTGGCTCTTTACATCCTTAATATTGGTTCTCTTTTGGTCTATAAGGGCAGTCGGTCATACTTTCGTTATCCTTAATCCATTCTCATCCTATTCTTCCTTAATTTTCTCTGTTCTTCTGATCGGATTAAAAATCCAAAATTTGAAATTAGTTGGCGGTAGTTTCTAGGATAAAAGATTTGGACATAGAACCCTGCCCTTCGATGTCCAGGTGGGCAGGACTTAAACGACCTTGCTCTAGTACTCACTTCCTGATCCATTATTGTAACATTAATCTTAATGCTATTCACCAACATCTTGAAAATTACAACCTGACATTGTTTCTTCTGAAGCATCTATTCTGAAAGCTCCATTTCCCCGGATTGCAGTTTCCCTACCAATCTTAATCTAACTTTCGAGACAAAGAAGAAGTATGCCTATCACAATGACATCATTGTTATAGAGTTTTCTTCTTTAAGGAATAAAAATGGACAAATTTGGTTCTAAATTTTGGAAACAGTACTGCTCTTCTTCTTCGGAATAACGGTAACTTTTAAGATAGTTTTGATTACCTTATTTGAAAAATTTAATATCATCTGACTTAGTTTCTCTGGTGATACCTCAAGTCACGGAGATTTTAATGTCCATAACTTTAATTGACTTTCATTTTGTCTACCACTAATCCTCCTAGGTAGTGGAAAACTTTGTTTTTATTGATCTCCACAGACGATTGAAACTTGAACATGACCCTTCATTTAGACCTCTTACATCAAACCCACTTGCTTATAAAGCCAGTTATTTCCCACTAGGTCATCTGACCTTTGAATAAAAAATATTGTTGTTAATTATTCAATTATTAGTATCAATAAATCCAGATTAAAGATTCGAAAATCCAGAAGAAGTGCAAAGTTTCTAAAATTACTAAATCCGCAAATATACTATCCATTCATTTAGACAATCGTCAGCCACTGTAGATGTAAACCTTCGATCTATAAACAATAAAGCGCTTTGCATGACCGCGAAGCTTAAAAAATAATTCAGACAGTAAAAATTAATTGTCCTTAAATTTGTAGATGTTCCTCGACATCCTCATTAATTAAAGACAGATTTTGTTCGATGTTTTTATTGGCAGATGCGTTATTAATTTCATCAAACCCAAACCATGAAATATTAAATATTGTAAGGTGATGCTGAAATCAATAATAAATTACCTCAAATAATTATTCAAAGCGTCACAATTCTACTGTTAATTATCGTATAACCAGTTATTCCAAATTTAAAAAATTATAGTTACTTTACCTTTTCTAATTGTTGATTACCACTATGAGCGTCAATTTGACTCTCAAACGGTTGTTTAGGAATTGAATGCAATTTAATACAATTAGCCAAAGATTACTGGGAGTATTTTTGTGTTTCAATGATTGCCTCATTGGTTTGTGATTTACCATTTTGTTACTTGTAGATGGGACATTATTTCAGGTATTCTTTTCCACTGTCCCTTCAGACTGATTTTACATAAATTGCTCTGTGGTAAAGGACTTGACCAACATTTGCCAAAAATGGTATTTTATTGTGGGTATTCCAATAATTCGCACAACTTGTTACAAGTATGTTTTGAAAAGGCACGTACGGCCGTTCCATGGTAAAACCCATTATATTGAAATCCCATTGGATAGAAACCAAGTAAACAATGTTCAGACCCATCTTGTTATAAAGTTCGGTTAAAAAAAAATTTATTTAAAAATTTATACAACAGAACAATTGTAATCTGAGTGAATATAGCTCTCAAGCCACTAAATCAAAACTATTGATTAAAGTTCCAAAATTTGTTATAAACAGTCTTTAGTGTTACTCTAGTTTAAATATTTAAAATAGCAAAAAAATTGTTGAAATTTTAGTATAAACCTTCATCATTAGACAACTTCCCATCTAATCCTGTTAGAACAAATAAGTTACGATATTTGGTGTTAAAAATATTGAAATTTTGGTTTATCGCGAAATTATATATCTGGAAAGTACTTGAAGCATTCATTTTTCCATTTTTTCTTTAATGTGTTAACTTCAAAAGTGTATTGTGCGTTTGTAGACCTAAAATATAAACAAGAAGGGGAAAAAATGAATATGGCAATAAAGGTCCAATAAAGGGAATAAGGGCATTGACGTTGATTCCTCTTTAGGGTCTGACCCTGTCTTAATTTTGAATTCTTCAAGACAACATACCTTAAAATACTATAAATTAATTTAGTTTAGTTTTATTCTGTTAAGAGCAATATCATGGAATGTTTAACAGCTAATCAGATTTTTTGGGATTTAAGAAGACGAGCTTGGTAGATTTTTATGATTAATTATAAGGTATTTTAAAAAATATTTTAATAAGGATTTAAGAACCAAAATATTTTGTTTTAAGCTTTTACTTATTTTGAATACATAAAGACAAGAGATCGATAATTTACTTTGAAGTCGCCCTGTTATCAGACCCGAGGATTTTCAAGATTTTCTGTAACGAAAAATTAATCACTTACCAGAAGAAATAAAGAGGAATCAATTAAGACCTGTAAAATGGCGAATGATCTTCATAATAAAAAAGATTTTACTTAATCTGTTTTTATTATTAATATTTATTATATCAATTTTCATCTTTGTCAAATATTTCTAAAATAGTTTATCTTAAAGATATAAAAATTACCCAGAATAGAACTTAATTTTTTAATTTGCTCAGAATTTTTTGATACGTTACGTAATTTAACAAAATTCATAATGAATTTTGTTAGCAATTTTTTTTGATTCTAATAAAATTAATTCAAGACAAGTTAGGAACATTAGACCCCTTTTCTTTTTGAGTGAAATTTGAATTTATTGATTTCTAATAATTATAGTTTTCCATCTGGAGTATATGGACTAATAAATGTTTTCTGTAATAAATCTAGTTTTTTAATTTTGTAACATTCCTCCAAACGTTATATCTTTTTTTAAGATACTTAAAAATTTTGCTATGTATTATCAATTACATTGGTGTATCAATTTGTTAATGAAATGTTTTAAGATTTAAAAATTTTTTCCGTAATGGTACTGATAAATTTAATTCAACACTTTTATTTGTCACACATGCACAATGCCAAAACATCACTATAATAACAGTGCAGTATTAAAAGTGTATACAATAAATGACCAGGGGCATTAAAGGGCCCACGTGAAAAAATTTGCAACAGGACACTGATAAAACAAGCGTCTATGTCGGCCAGTCTATAAATAAAAAGTCAACTTAAAGTGATATGTACAGTGTGAAAATAAAATTCTAATCTGTAAAAATAATACAAGTTAATCTAAAATAATGTTGAATTCACAAAATATTTTGTAGTCCTTAAACATACAAATTCACAAAGTGTTGTCACAATGTCCACTAAAAAAAGAAAAATTAATACAGTTGACGTTCAACTTTATTAATAGATATTTCTTTTCAATAATTGGGATCCTTTAGATCGATTGGCACAAACTCACTCACCCCAGGTATAAAAAACTTGTACACCCCAAAAGTATGAAATTAACCAGATCCAGTTCAACAGCCTGTTATAGTATAAAATTTCGAGATCGTCTTTTCACCCTTCGAGATGGTTATTAAACTATTTTCGCCACAAACGTCATTTTGAGATCTATTAAACTCAACTAATAGAGTATTTTGTCGTATTTGAATTTGTTGTTGAAATGAAGAATCTTAAAATTTTTAGGATGTGCACAAACATTTAAATATAACATAAGTAAACATCTTTTTTGTAAAAATATTTATAAGCAATTTGTTATTCAAAGAATGAATCGACAATCAGATCAATCTCAAGTGACACGAAACAAAAATTTTTAAGCAATTTAATGAAAAATTAACACTAAATAAGCAAGGGTTTTCAATTTGTACTCTAATAAAACTAAACCTAATTATGAATACATTTAGGAATTTTTATTATGTCATAAATCACTTATTTTGATTTAATTTCGGTTAATGTTTAGTCATTTTGTTTTAATTTTATGATTTATAAGCAAATAATTTTTTGAAAACAGGTTGTTTTAACTTTAATAAAAAGAGATAAAATTTTTAATAATTTATTATTACTTGATTTTTATTAGAAATCAAAACTGTAGAAAACACGTCAAAATGTAATTGAGGATGATCATTTATTTACAAAAATGTAAATTTTCTGATTATTTTGGTGACTGGTTTTGATTTTTAATAAGTTTTTATTTAGTCTATTACAAAAAAATAATATTTAAAAACTCTTAAGTAACAAATTCAGATAACCAATGTAAAGAAGGCGGATTTATAGCATTTTGATTAATTTCTATAACATAAGCACCAAATGCATTTACGTTTCACAAAAAGCAAGCATTTACAGTACTTTTATTTTGCTTATTTTGCTTTTTTCAATAATTTGATTTATTTTGCTTATTTTCAATTTTGGCATAAAATTTTTGTGGCGCCTTTTTCTTGAAAAAATCAATCATTAAAAGAATATTTATTACATCGCCCAAATAAAAATCTGTTAATTAACGATCCCTTACATGGTCAAATCTTTTGAAAGTTTTGAAAATATGATTTACTGGCCTTTGCCAATTATTGAATAGCTGGATAATAAAACTTCAATTTGCTTAATTAAAACAAAGAAAAATTTTTCTAAATTTGGACAAGCTTATAAAAATTAAATGTCCTTTACCCCAAATTCTCATAAAGGGCACCTGGTTAAAAGTTTTTATGCAAACACATAGAAAAATTTAAAATTGTGTGTGATTTAAACCCTAAACTACTGCTATTTAAAACAAGAATTTTAAAAGATGATGCGTTACTACAAAATTTAATTCTTGAAACAAATTCTTATTTGTAAATCTATAAAATTTAGAAAAGAAAATCTAGCTCGTGGATTCTATAAAGTTGTGATAATTTACACATAAAATTAAATTAATAGTTAATAAAAATTAAATTTCTTTAAAATGAAAATTTAAATTGCTAATACGGCAAAATTATTAAGAGGAGAAAAAACGGTTGATAATTTTGTATTGCAGTAATGCATTTAAAATGCACCAATAACGTCGGTGGACGTAGAAAGAAGTTTCTTTAAAGAATATTTAACCGTAGACAATCTTTTCAACGGAAAATTTGAAAAATACATTATATAAATTCTTTTCAATATTGTTAATTAAATGTATTTATTATTTACGCAGTTTAATATTTTTTTTTGTTACAAATTTCTTGGTTGGTATTTAGTTTTTATTTTGTTAATAAAATTTTCAAATTATTTTAATTTTTTGCTTTTTAGGTTTTTCGAGTGCTTATTTAGCTTTTTAAGTTTATTTTGGCTTGTTTTGCTTTTTTCAATTTAATTATAAGGTTATTTTTAAAAACAAATGTTTTTAATTTCTGTATTGTACACATGTAATAATTTTGTCCCATTTAAAAAAATCGCCTTAATGTTCCAAAGATCTCTTAATAAGCATTTTATAAACTATTAACGAAACATTTTTTATGTACTACCAGATAACGCCACAAACAAATAATTAATAGAAAATCCATAGAGGTGTACAAATTAGATTTCACTAAAGGTAAGACAATCACAGGGGACATGTTTTACCTGTCCTACGAGTTATTGACCCTTACAGAATGCCAACAGAATTGAAAAATTTCAAAACTTAAATTCACCTTATTCTGTTAAAATTACACGTATCAAAAAATTGGTAGAAATAGTTAATCGATATGTTTAATTCTATGCTTTTTTTATATCTTTAAATATAAATATATATTTTAGAAATATTTTTAAAAAGATTAAATTTAATTTATGAAAATGTATTTGTATGTTAATAATGAGGTATTAATTTTTAAATCCTAGTAAGTTTTTTGGTTCTACACTTACAAAAATAAACTTCAGTAAATATTGACTTAACGAAATGGAATGTGTTAAATTTCCTGTAAAATTTACACAGCAGATAATTTAAATTTACATCAAACATTTTAGATTATTAACGATTTGCCTACTTTGATCGTTTGAAACCTTAAGTAATTTTTTAAAACTTTTAAATTAGTAAGAGATCAAAAATATAATTTTTCTATATTTATATTCTAATTAAATTGCGTTGATCATTAAACTTTGTATAATTTCGTTTATTGGGTAACAAGTACAGTCACTTGTACTTGTTTATCTGTCTGAACATAAACCACAAAAAATAAATTAAGAAAAAAGATTTTCGTTTGCACAAAAATAATGAAAATGTAATTTTTACTTTTTATTTGAACTTTTAGATTAGTTTTTTCTAATTATATCATTTGTAAAGATGATTTTATATTTCGAATAATAAATGAATAAGGTACTAGTAAAAAATCTGGTTTGTAAGACGATCAAAATCAAGAATTCATTATAGTATTCGTCGAATGAGAATTTAATAATCTAGGTTGGAAATGATTGATCATGTTTCAACTGCAGATTCTTGTGTTAAAATAAGGCGAAAACCAATTTAGCATTTATCCAACATTGCCTAATGGAATTTAACTTCAACATTCTAGCGCGAAAAAATGTTTGTTATAACAATTCAATTTGGTTTTGGGTATCAGAAATATTTAGGGAACAAAACAGTAATTGAAACTAACTTTTGACTGTGTAAATTTAAAAGTATTCATTTTGAAATATGGTATGGAACAACATACGTTAACTCACAAAGTAGAAATTAAAAAAATGTTAATACAAATTTAATATCTTTTATACTACTTCCATAAAAATTGCAACACTAGAATTTATTGAACGATTTTATTGAAATTTTCGTCAACGATGTCTTTCATTAGAACAAACAAACGATTAAAATTTGAAAACAAAAAGAACAAAACTAAAATGTTTTTCAATAATGAGTTGCTCCGCCACGATTTGTAATGCACTTATCAATCAAATGATCTATAGCTGTGTAATAAAACCCAAGCTTCTTGAATCCGTAGCCGGAGATCGTGTAAGTTATCTGGGGGTGGTAAATTACCCAGTCGCCTACCGAAAAATGGGCGACAAATCAGGCGACCGAGCAGGCCATGGGAGGACGGCAATGTTAGCTTCTTCCAAAAACGTGTTGTAGCCCCCTATGAGGGCGGCATTATCCTGTTGGAAAATGGGATTTTCCAGCCCCAAGATATGGAAGCGCAACGGGTTCTAGCAATTGGCAATATAACCAGCGGTTTAAGTTGCCATCAATGAAGACCAAGGGTGATCTGCTACCGTAACATATTGCACCCCATATCACTCCTTGTGAGGGCTTTTGCGTTCCACAAAAATGTTGGATTTTACGTTCTCCACGCATCCGTCTGCCCTCCTACGACCATCGTGGGCCACAAGCAAAATCGGGACTCGTCACTAAACAAATTCGATGCCATTCTTGCGCCAAATTCGCTCTTTCGTTGCTCCATTCTAGCCTGCGTAGACGGGAAGTGGGTAAGAGGAAGACATAAAAATGGACGATATGAACGCAGCCCATAAGACCTTATCCGGCGATAAACAGATGACATTGACATTCTGGGTCCTACACCCTCATCCAATCATTTGCAATCGATCGAGTTGTTGAAAATCTGTCTCTTGTGGCAAAAGTCTTAAGCGACGTTCTTCGCGATCTGTAGTCCTGGGGGACGTCCAGATCCAGGGCGACGTTGTTGCACCCTTCCTCGGACCATTTGGACCAAATCTCAATACCGTTGTAACATTTCGGTTTACACGACGAGCAATTTCTCTAGCGAAAGTCCGGCCCTTCTCACCAATAATACGGCCACGTTCAAAATCAGTCAATTTGGAAAAATGTTGATGTTGACGTACTCTTATTGTTCCCAAGTTCAGAACGAAATTTGACCAAACAATTTGCAAATTGACAGTTAATTACACACTGATTGGTTTATTTCTTCAAATTATTGTTACTAGGTGAAAAGGAAAAAAAAAAAAACTACAACCCAGATTTTATTCAAATTTTAATCGTTTGTTTGTTCTAATGAAAGACATCGTTGACAAAATTTCAATAAAATGTTCAACAAAATGGGTGATATTTACTAATTTTTTACACAGACAGGGCAGTTCAAACCTCGGTATCTAACATAAGCCCCTTCACGCGTAAGAGTTTTGTGATTTTTATTACAATCTCTTAATTTCCAAAAAAGAACTTAGCGTTTTTACGCTCATAGTTCCAGCATCGCGATCTTCGCCGCTTCGGAATTAGATCTGTTACTGCTTTCGTACAGATAATAAAAAAAAGCGGTCATCAGTAGAGGAGCCACAGCCTAGCAGCAAGCAGGGGCCGACGGAATACAGCAGGAGCGAAGAACCAAAATAAAGAAGCATCCAGGACCAGAACCGACGTCGGGTAAGGCAATAGTTACCGTTTAATAAAAAATATTTTTTAATTAATTTTAATCTATTGTTCTATTTTAACACTTGTTTCCTCCTTTTTCTATTTGGGTCTCTAATTTTCAAGCCTTTATTCCTTGGGGTATGAGACTGCACCTCAGCGGAGACCTGGCTTTTCTTTAAGACAATTTCTTTCTTTACTCCTTTATCAAAACCCGATTGACAACAACCGCGATGGTTAAGCACGGTTGCCATCGTGTTACCGTAACGGTTTTATCCCCAACCCCCGATACCGCCCGTCTGCCTACACCTACACTCACAACACGCACATACGCACACACCCTCGCCTCGCCACCACCATCCTCACGTACACGCTCCCAGTCAAACGCTTCGTCCATTTCTACCTCATCCACACAACCCTACATCTCGACTCGCTCCTCCGCCTCCACAAAACCACACAAACACGTACACACACAAACCCGCATACTCATACAAACCCGCGTAAGCACACAAACCCGCCCTCTTACCCACACCTTCCCAGCCACGTGTACCTGCAGTGATTCCTACATCCGCTTTCCCTAATCCTAATCCCACCCGCTCTCAATCCTCGAGGTGTTTCATCGGCAATATCCCGGAATCCATATCCACACCAAAATCCCTATTCACATTCCTTAAACCCCTAAACCTTCCCTGGTTAAACTTAACGTTTAACCATAACCACACCTGTCTCCTAGAGGCCTCCTCTCCCTTGCCGGATGGTACACAGCTTAGGCTGCGGCACCGTTTCGGTGATTTCAACGTCACTATTACTCCACTATCCAGTCCCCGTCCATACAACACCACTCCTAGAGTGCCCTCCTTTTGCTGCGTGATTCTTCACGTAGATAAGGACATCCTAGAACCCGAGATCCTCGATAAGATCTTAAAACAGACTTCCTCTTGCAATCCACCGCTGTTGAAATATCTTCCACACGTGAGAAAGGCCGTTCGCATCACCGCTAAGGCGACCAACACCCCCATATCCCTTATCCGTGTTATAACCTCATCCCAAATCACACCTGAATACCTTCTCGCACGCGGTATCGTCAGGTTCGGGCGACACTACGATTTGCGAACCCTCCCTTATCCCTCAACCTCTCTTTAAGTATTGCTCCGCTTGCACGCAGGTGGTCATATTGCTGAGGAGTGTCCCACCCGCTCTATCCGATGGCCCAACTGTGGCAAAAGCCACAGATCCTCCTCCTGTAGATCCTCGGGTAACCCAAGATGTAACAACTTGCAGGAAGCTCACCCTACCTTCTCCTTCAAGTGTCGGACGCGGCGGGAACCTCCCAGTTCTCCGTCGAAGATGGCTTCCCTCGAACCTATTCCGTCTTCCAAAGAGTCCGACTCGTAGGACACAGCCCACCTTAAACCCTCTTCCGACACCGAATCCCTATCCATTGAAGACTTCCTTCAAAATATTCACCCACACCCTCTTCCAGATGTTCCCCGACCGGCGAGATAGGGTTGTCCGCACCCTACACTCGCTGTCTCGAAACTTCTTCCAACTGAAGATCAACACCTGCGTATCCGGTACGCGGATGAAGGTCGCCGTAATCCGCAAACCCAAGTTAACTCATTCCACAATGGATATCCTAGCAGGGATAGTTAATTCCAGGGGGTGTTCGTCGGAAACGCCCCTTGAACACTTTTTACAAACACACAATATATACATCCTTTCCACCGCGGAAACAAAAACTCACACCCAGATGTACACTTAACTTCAACACATTTCACACCTATGTAAACAATAGTCAACACGGAACCGCCCTAAAAATTGCTTCCCATCACTCCTTTTCAACTTCCTGTTGTAACGTGCCAATTCTTGTCTGTCGTTACCTTAATTTAAATTTCGAAATTTGCATTATTATTAATAAGTATATTTACATTACATTAGTACTTTTAAGCATTCCCTTTTTTCGTTCAATAATTCAATTTTTATATCGCAATATTTTCTTTTCAGTCTACATAATTACGAGCGTCCCTGTGTATATTTTAGACATTCAGTTTTAGTTCTATGCGCAGCGTAAGTTGAGCATGTTCGATGCATTTCCTTTTACCATGTCGTGCCTTTAAGACGTTATCTTTTTTTAAGTATTGCTTCCCTTTTATAAGGTATGTAAAGGCGTTTAATTACATTTTCTATATATTATATTTAATAGGGAATCAGAATAAGGAATAAGAATACCGTTTATCTTCAAGAAAAAGCTTTTACTTTGGTAAATTTACGTATCATTGAGTGGCGTGGGTATGACGTCACGAACAGTTACTTTGTCAAAATGGCAGATTAATGCAATGTCATCTTTATGAACATAAATGGAGATACCTTTGTTTTGCATCAATCACAGGCTGTTATACATATTCTGCGTTCGTTATATCGTTCAGTTGTTGTAGGGTCAACAACATTTGGTGCCAATATTTGAATATTACTAAATGCTACTGTACGTCTATTTTTTTATGTTGAAGACATAGGAAAGTTATAGTGCCTTACCATGCGTTTATGTTTCGTTATTTGTACGTTAATTACAAATGGAAGTTACCTTTATATTATCGTATATTTTGTCTTGGAATTGGAAATGAAAATTCTCAAGCTACAGTTAGTTTAAGACGAGATTAAACTATTTGTTTTGTACAAGTAAGTACTTATCCTTTTAGTGCAGTTAAGTAAATAATAAATCAGTTTGTGTTATTTTGATACGGTTAAAAGAAGGAACAGTTGAGTCCTGTTCCTGAAATAAAAACATTTGAGTTCATAACCTATCACAACTGTAATTTGTTTACATGGGTCAATACACATTTCATTATTAAATACATGTTGAATAAATTGCATTTTGAATTCTAAGTATACATTGATTGTACGTTTATCTACTGTGTTTAATTTAGTGATTTTAAGATTGTAAGGTAGTACAAGAAGTAGCGTTTTAGTTATTTTATTCTGATATTAATCAGACATTTTGCTTTATTAAATATACATATAAATACAGATGTTTAGTGCTTATTCAGATTACCTATTATGTTCTGAGATACAACCTTTCTCAATTTTTGTTGTATTTTATTAATTAAACCTAGAAATTGAGTGGTGCCCAATTAAAACAAATGCTAATACTGATTATATCTATGAAAATATCTCTGCTTTCTTCACACCTGATGAACGAGTTCTCAATTTTAGTAAGTTTTATAAGTTTGTACCTCACTGAGCTAGACCGTGGTGCGATTTACCTTTGTAACAACAGAACTACATTTTTTTGATTTTTTATTTGTTATACTGTGCACCTACAGTATCTCTAATGCGTTGCTGCAACGGTGTACTTTCCCACTCCTATAGTATCTATTATTTCATAACATAAGCCACCCGGCCACAACACCCTACCCGACGACCTTTTAATCTACGCCTCTAGCCTCCATAATGCAGTCATCCCAGGTGATTTCAATGCCCGCTACATCCAATTCGGTGACACCGCAACTAATGGCACACAGCCAACATATTTCGAACATTTAGGTGTCTCAATAGTAGATCATATCATAGATTCCGAACCCATACTTCACTATTTCGAGTGCTTTCTAGGCACCACTATCACATCAGATCATATACCCCTACTGCTCAAAACTTCATTTTGTCCAGCTCCCCCTAGACCTCCTCAATACACGGTCATTAAATGTTTTTCAAAAGCAAAGCGCTCCCACAACACGTTGTGAACTGAATCAAAGAGAAAAGACAAATCTATCGTCAATTCTTGCGATCCAGCTACACGGCTCTCAAGACCGAATACAATCGTCTTAACGCCTTAATCAGACGAGAAGCCAACAAACACTCCGAAGACTCCTGGACCAAAGCCACCTCCCATCTAGATTACAGAAATGGTAAACTCTTCTGGCAACAGTTCTATAGACTGACCACAAGGAAAGTCAACCCTAAATTCCACCTAACCGACCTACAGGGCAACCTAATCTCCTCCGACAGAAAGAAAATCCCGATTTCTTTGGTCATCACCTCCAATCCATTTTCCAATTCCCCCGATGATCCCCAATTCGATAACCGGTTCAAGGCACTCCTCAAGGGTCGCCTTGAAGAAGTCCACAAACTTAACCTTCCAGAAATCCAACTCGATAACGAGAATCCTTTTTATGCCCCCATCACGCCCGACCAGGTCCACACATATTTTAAAAAAGGGAAAAACTCTGTCCCAGGCCATGACGGCCTAAATCGGAGAATTCTCCGTTATTTACCAGACCCAGCCCTCCGATTACTCTCCAACACCTATAAACAATGCCGAATCCTATCCCACTGCCCGACGGACTGTAAATCGGCCTCCACCGTCATGATACCCAAACCTCACTCCGACCGTACCTCACCCTCCTCCTATAGACCAATATCCCTCCTGAGTTGCTTTGGAAAATTCTTTGTGTAGATTCTAGCTAGGCGACTCAGGGACCACCTTGAATTTAACGACCTCCTTCCCAACAGCCGATTCGGCTTCCGTGGCAACCGAACGTATCACGATCCCTTGTTGAAGCTGCTTACAGATACCATCAGAATATTTAATCACAAGCAATGCAATCTGGCTGTGTTTTCGGCCATTAGGCAAGCAGTTGACAGGGTCTGCACGTCGATCTCCTGCATAAGATCCGTAACCTCAGCATTCCTGACCCCTTATCCAAACTCCTACTCTCGTACCTGACCAATCGGTCAGTTAGTGTCAAAGTAGGGAAAACCTTTTCATATCCTTTCCAACCTACAGCAGGCGTAGTATTAAGTGTAAAATATTCTTAGATCAAGTTGCATATTTTAGTACTGTTATAAATAGGAAATAAATCGTTGGTTTTGTGTGGATCTTGCAATTGTGAATAAAATAAGGATCTCTCCAAAATATACCGACTTGAAAGCTATGCCGCGTCCACAGCATATAGCTCTTAAATAAATAAACTATTGTAAATCCCAATGATAGGGCCTTACACATACATACATTACGTATATATGCATGTATGCGGTCAGGATAGGATCGGAAGGAGCGGAGTTATGGTTCTGAGGGGGGAAATACTACCCCAGTATGCGCCTAAATGGTGGTGTGCATATATACAGTGACCATGCCGCTACATGTGTACGAGGAAAAACCCCTGAATAAACCTCATACAAGGTAGACGGTAACGGGAATCTAACCCGAATGCTAAGCAGGTCGTGTCTCCATTACTCTAACTCGTTTCAAGTGTTCTGCAGAGAAGTGTCGAATTATGTGGAAACTTTCGCTTTTATACTTTGCGATGAAGTGGGGTTTTGACAAAATTGGACGCGATGGTTTTGCACACATTGAAGGAGGGAACTAGTGCGTACGCGAAAGTGCCGTTTGTTACCGCATCTGGACACTGAAACTAAATAAATGCATCAATAAATTGTTATCTTCATAATTTTGAAATAATAGAAATTTATTTTTCTTCCTACTTTTCTGGCTCTCTACATCCTTAATATTGGTCCTCGAATTTTATGAGCTCTATAAGGGCAGTCGGTCATACTTTCGTTACCCTTAATCCATTCTCATCCTATTCTTCCTGTAGTTTTCTCTGTAATTCTCTGATCGGATTAAAAATCCAAAATTTGCAATTAGATGGCGGCAGTTTCTAGGATAAAAGATTTCGGACATAGAACCCTGCCCCGTTCGGATGTCCAGGTGGGCATGACTTAAACGACCTTGCTCTAGTACTCACTTCCTGATCCATTATTGTAACATTCATCTTAATGCTATTCACCAACATCTTGAACAATTACAACCTGACATTTTGTTTCATTCTGAAGCATCTATTCTGAAAGCTCCGATTCACCCGGATTGCAGTTTCCCCTACGCAATCTTAACTCTAACTTTCGAGACAAAGAAGAACTGTATGCCTATCACAATGACATCATCGCTTACAGAGTTTTCTTCTTTAAGGAATAAAAAATACGACAACATTCTGGTTCTAAATTTGTGAAACAGTACTGCTGCATCTATAGGTGTCGGAATAACGGTAACTTTTAAGATAGTTTTGATTACCTTAGTTTGAAAATTTAATATCATCTGACTTAGTTTCTATCTTGCGATACCTCAAGTCACGGAGATTTCAATGTCCATAACTTTAATTGACTTGCATTTTCGTCTACCACTAATCCTCCTAGTGATAGTGGAGAACGGTTTGCTATTTTATGTGATCTCACACAAACGATTACCGAACCTACTTGAATCCCTAGTGGCCACTTCATTTAGACCTCTTACATCAAACCCACTTGCTTATAAAGCCTTAGTTATTTCCCCACTAGGTCTATCTGACCTTTGTCTAATAAAAGTAACTATTGTTGTTAATTATTCATTATTATTAGTATCAATAAATCCAGATAATAGATTCAGAAAATGACCAGAAGAAGTGCAAAGTTTCTAAAATTACTAAATCCGCAAATATACTATCCATTCATTTAGACAATCGTCAGCCACTGTAGATGTAGATCCTATAGGCGATCTATAAACAATAAAGCGCTCTTGCATGACCGCGAAGCTTAAATAAATAATTCAGGCAGTAAAAAACTCGTAATTGTACAAAATTATAGAATTTGTAGATGTTCCCTCGACATCCTCATTAATTAAAGACAGACTTTTGTTCGATGTTTTTATCAAGCCTCGGCAGATGCGTTCATTCCACATCTTCATCAAACCCAAACCATGAAATATTAAATATTGTAAGCAGTGATGCTGAAAGCAATAATGCAATTACCTCAAATAATTATTCGAAAGCGTCACAATTCTAC
The DNA here is from genome assembly GCA_036346205.1 of Vesta saturnalis. Classification (NCBI taxonomy): domain Eukaryota; kingdom Metazoa; phylum Arthropoda; class Insecta; order Coleoptera; family Lampyridae; genus Vesta; species Vesta saturnalis. Next base: position 28,803 of record JARFJB010000802.1, read on the forward strand.
TGTTAATTATCGTATAACCAGTTATTCCAAACTTAAAAAAAATTATAGTTACTTTACTTCTTTTCTAATTGTTGATTACCACTATGAGCGTCAATTTGACTTCTCAAACGGTTGTTTAGGAATTGAATGCAATCTGTATATACAATTAGCCAAGCGCATATAGATTACTGGCGAGTGTTTTTGTGTTTCAATGATTGTTACCTCATTGGTTACGTGATTTACCATTTTGTTACTTGTAGATGTTGACTATCTATTATTCCAGGTATTCTTTTCCACTGTCCCTTCAGACTGATTTTACATAACACTTCGCTCTGTGGTACAAGGACCTTGCGACTCCAACATTTGCCAATAAATGGTCATTTTAGTCGTACCGTGGGTATCTACCAATAATTCGCATTCTGAACTTGTTACAAGTATGTTTTGAAAAGGCACTTGCTTGTCCGACGGCCGTTCCATGGTAAACCTACATTATATTGCCAAATCCCATTGGATAGAAATCAAGTAGAACAATGTTCAGACCCATCTTCGTTAGGGTAGAAGTGTCGTGTTGGCGCCGCAAAATAAAATTTATTTAAAAATATTTATACAACAGAACAATTGCTCAATCTGAGTGAACTGCATAGCTCTCAAGCTTACTAAATCAAAACTATTGATTAAAGTTCCAAAATTTGTTAGTACGATACAGTCTTACGGAGTGTTACTCTAGTTTCGAATATTTAAAATAGCAAAAAAAAATTGTTGAAATTTTAGTATAGAACGCTTCATCATTAGACAACTTCCCCTATCTCGGAGGAGGCGGGGTCCTGTTAGAACGTAAAGTAAGTTAGCGATATTTCGGTGTTAAAAATATTGAAATTTTTGGTTTATCGCGAAATTATATATCTGCCGAAAGTACTTCTGAAGCATGTCATTTTTCCATTTTTTCTTTAATGTGTTAACTTCAAAAGTGTACTGTGCGTTTGTAGACCTAGAGGAAGCATATGACAGAGTGGATAGCTCCAATAAACGGAATAACGGCAGCATCTGACGTTGACCTTTGGCCTGGCTTTGAGGGTCTGACCTCGGGTGTCTTGAAGTTGGCCTTGGTAATTCTTCAACGACAACATCACCTTGGAAAGATACTATAAATACGTACATTTAAGTTTAGTTAATATAGTTCTGTTGGAAGAGCATATCAAGGGTAAATTTTGTTTTTCAAAATTTTCAAAATTAAAATTTTAAATATTTTAAAATTTTTAATTTAGGGTTAAAGTTAAAAAAGTAAATTTCTTTGTTTCCCAAAAATTTAATAAAAAGTTTTAAATTAACCCCAAAATAAAAAATTTTTTTTTTTTTAATTCTTTAAACCTTTTAAAATTTAAAAAAGAAAATTTTAAATCCAAAATTTGCAATTGATTTAAAAAAATTTTTTAAATGTTTTTAAACAAAACTTTTAAAAATTTTTTTTTAAAATTTTGAAACAATTTTTTTTGACACCCCCCGTTTTTAATTTGGGAATAAAATTAGAAATAAAAATTTTTTTTAAAATTAAAATTTAAAAATTTTTGTAAAAAAAAGTAAATTTTGAAATTCGGAAAGGTTTCTTAACCCTTTATTAATGTTTAAATTTTTTAAAATTTTTTTAAAAGAATTTTTTTGGAAAAAATTTTTAATTTTAAAAGGGAAATTGTTTTAAAAATTTTAAATTTTTAAAAAAAGATAACCAAAATAAAATTTTTAAATTTTAAAACTAAATTTAAACCTAAAAATAAATTTTTTTAAAAAAATTTTAACTTATTTTTATATTTTTCAAATTTTTAAATTTAAGTTTTTGTTTGCCCCAAAAAAAAACTTTGAAAAATTTTTTTAAAAATAAAAAATTTTTAAAAATTAATTTTTAATTTCCTTAAATTTTTATTTTAAAGTTTTTTTAAAAAAAACCCCAAAAAAGAAAATTCAAACCCAAATTTTGAAAATTTTTTATTAATTTTTTTAAAGGATTTTCCCAAATTTTTTTCTTTTTTAAATAAAGAATTTCGTTTGGGGTTATGGGGTTTTTTTTTTTTTTTTTTTCCTTTTTTTTTTCCTTTTTTTTAAAATTTGGGTTTACTTTTTTGTTTTAGTTGTAAAAGGAAAAGGTTAATTTTTTTTTAAAATAAAATTTGTTTTTTTAAATTTTTTTTAAAAAGGGGATTTTTTTTTTTTGGGTTTTTTTGGGGAGGGGTTGTTTTTGAAAAAAATTGGTTTTTTTTTTTTAAATTTAAATTTTGAAATTAAAATTTTTTGGGACCAATTTGGGTTAAATTTTTTTTTTTTTGGGGGAAATTAAAGTTTTTGGTTTGGGTTTTAAAACAAAATTTTTGGATAAGGATTGAAAAGGGCCCGAGGGATTTTTGGCCGGGAAACCTTTAAGGGTTTGTTTTTTTATGTTTCGTGTTTAATTTTTTTTTATTTTTTTTTTTTAAATTAAATTTTTTTTTATAAATGGGTTTTTTTGAAAATTTTGGGTTTTAAATTTTTTTTTTTTTGGGAAATTTAAAATTTAAAGGTAAAAAATTACGAAATTTTTTTTAAAAATTTTAAAATAAAAATTTTTTTTAAAATTTTAAAAGAAAATTTTTTAAAGGGCAAATTTTTAAAAATTTTTTTTTTTGGAAAATTTTTAAATTTAAAACCCGGGTTTTTTGGGAACAATTAAATTTATTTTTTTTAGGAAACATTTTTTTAAAATTTGGTTGCTTTTGTTTTTAAAAAGGGTTAAATTTTAGGTAATAATTTTTTTTTGTTTTTTAATTTTTTTTTTTGGGAAAACCCTTTTTTTTGGGGCTTTTTTAAAAAATTTTGGGAAAAATTTTTTTTTTTACGTTTATTTTTTATTTTTTTTATTTTATTTATTTGGTTTTTTAAAAATTTTTAACCCAAAAACCCCAAAACTGAATTTTTTTCCCGGGGGGAAATTTATTTTTTTTAAATTTTTTTTTTTTTATTTTTTGGGTTTTTTTTTAAATTTGAAACCCTTTTTACTAAATTTTTTTTGTTTTTTTTAAAAAAATTTTTAATATTTTTTTAAAATATTTTTGTTTTGTTTTTAAATTTTTGAATTTTATTTAATCCCTTTGGGCCCTTTTTTTTTTTTTATTTTAATTTTCTTTAAACAAATTTTAAATTGAATTTTTTTTAATTTTTTAACCGTTTTTTCCCTTCAGGGTTTTTCCCATTTTTTAAAAGTTTTCAAATTTTCAAATTTTTTAGGGTTTTATTACCTTAATTTTTTTTTAAAATTCCCCAAAACCTTTATTTCCTTTTTTTGGATTCTAGTTTTTACCCGGTTTAAAATTAAATTTAAAAAAATTTAATTTCCAAAAAATTTTCCTTAAACCCCGGGTTCTTCCCGTTTAAAATTAAAACCCAAAATTATGAAAAATTTTTTTTTATTTATTTTCGATTTAAAATCAAAAAAAATTTTTTTAAAACCCTTTTCTTTGGGTTTTTTTTTAATTATTAATTTCTATAAAATTAAAAATTGGATTTAACCCTTTTTTTTTTTAAAAAATTTAAATTTTGAAATTTTTCAAAAATTTTAAAATTTCGTTAAAAAATTTTAAAACCCAAAACTTTAAAAAAACTTAAAACCATTTTAAACAAAATTTTAAATTAAAAATTAAAACTATTAAAATTTCAAATTCTTACCCATATTTTTCCCCCATTAAAATTCCCCGGCTAATATTTTTTACAAATTTTAAACTTTTTTTAAAACCCCTTTTTAAAACGTTTTTTTGGAAGAAGAAAGTGGTTTTGGGCCCAATTTGTTTTGGGTTTTAAGTTTTCAATATATTTGAAAAAAATTCAACTTTAAAATTTTTAAAAAAGGGTAAAGGGTTTTAAAAATTTTTAAATTTCTTAAAAAGTACCCGGGCTTCAAAAGGATATAAATATAAAATTTAAACCCAAAAATTTTCCCAAATTTTTTTAAAAAATTTCTTTTTGATTTCCCTTTTTAATTTAACTTAAATTTAAGAAAATTTTTAAGAAACCCAAATTTTTATGGAAAAAAGGTTTTGGGAAACGGGAAAGGGAAGTTGTAAAAATATAAAATTTTTAAAAGGGAACTAAATTTTTTTTTTTTTAAAAAAATTTTGCCTAATCCTTTTACATGTTAAAATTTAAAAATTTCTAAAATCCTCTTTTTAAACATTTAAGAAATCTTAAAGGTTTAAGCCCTTAAGGGTTTTTAAAAATAAGGTTAAGTTTCAATTTAAACCTTTAATAAAAAACCGAATTTTGGGGTTTTATTGGGAAAAATTTTATTAAAATTTCTTTACAAAAATGTTTATTTTAAAAAAATCCTTTTTTCACTTATTTTTTTAAGAAAATTTTTTGTTAAAAAGGGGACAAATTTTAAATTTAAACCCAAATTCTAAATTTTCCCTAAACCCCTAAAAAAAACCCTAAAAAATATAAGTTAATTTAAAAAGGGAAGTTTTTTTAAAAAAAAGGGTTTTAAGTAAAAGGGTTTTTCCCAATTTATTCAAAATTACATTCTATTTTCCGAAAAACCTTTTTTGGGTGGAAAAGGGAAATAATTTACATTTACTTTTACCTTTTAAAAAACCCAAAGTTTTTCGGGGGACGACTTACTAGCCCCTTAGGGTTTAAAATTTAATTTGGGAAATTATGCTTTAAAATTTAAAATTATCAAAAATGGAAAGGAAATTGGAAATTTGGAAACCTTTTAAATTTGGGAAAATGGTAAACAGGAAAATTTGCCCCAAAAAAATTTTAAGAAAACCCCTGGAAAATTTTCAAGAAAAGGACCAATAATTTGTTCTTGCTACCCCAGAATTACTTTTTAGGATATGATTAAATATTTCAAAACCAAGTTTTGTATTAGACCTTTAAGGAAAAGTGTTCGTAAAAAGAATTTGACAAGGAATTGGATTGGGACAAATCTTCAGACTTCACAAAACTGCATTCGGCGATCCGGATCATCTTCATTGAGTTCCCAATTCTGGATTTTATACGGATGGTATTTCTCCTTTTTAAGTACACGTAACACCGACCTTTGTGAAATGCCTTCATCAGCTGCAATTGCTCTGGAACTACTATGAGGATTTTCTACCAAACTTAACAACACATCAAGTTTTACATTTTCGTTCATTTTTGGACGACCAGCATTTGCAATGTGTTTAACATGACCAGTTCCCTAAATTTTCTCTCAATTTTACTAACTGTTGATTGTCCGATATGTCTATCAGGATATTTTGTATTAAACAAGTTACATACTTGTAGTTGCGTTCTGGTTTTATCTCCACATCCAATCATATTTAATACTTCAATTCGTTGTGTTACACTTATTGGTGCCATTATTATTAATTAATTATCAGTTATTCACTTAGTACAAATACCTACAATGTAATACAATTAATTACTGAAGCAAGTAGTAAGTGTTTTAAATTTGACTCGATCCAACTCGATTTCTAAAAAATTTATTCTTTTTGCTACTTTCAGTTTTGAACTGAATTATTTCTGCATTCTTGATACTAAACTGCTCGACATATGAAGTGAATCATTTTTTTTCCAAAGATTATTATGACAGAACTTTCAAACCAAATAAAATCAGAAAAAAATTCCGAAACCTGTCGATTTTTATTTTTAAGTGTGCAGTTGGTCAGATTATTATTTCATTTTAGAGGTCATTTATGTAACGCTTAGGACGGGTTGGGTAAACAAAAGTTGCTTAGAATTTTATGCAGAATCCGAAAATGCAATAACATACAGGGTATTCAATTTGAATTTTCAAAGTTGCCTTGGGTTTCTGGTAGAAGTGGCAACGTTGCACTTTTGAAAATAGTTTTAAAAGATAGATCATGACCTATTATGTCTACATACCAAATTTGGAATAGTTGTCTTTTTAGTTCGCTTGTATTTTTAAGAACAACAATTCTTGCCCCGTAACGCAAATACTCAAAATTATTGCTACGACTGATTAGATAATTAAAGACTTCTCAAAAGTTCCATTGCAACACCTCCCCATTGTCCGTCATCACGCTTACATAGGTAACCTCAAAATAAATTAATTAAACAACCTCGCGTCTAAAAATTCGACGGGTAAAATTTTCTCTGAAGTTGTCGATTTAAAATTAGAATTTCCCATAATTTAGCCGCTCATATATATATATATATATATATATATATATATATATATATATATATATATATATATATATATATATATATATATATATATATATATATATATATAATATATATATATATATATATATATATATATATATAAAAAAACCAAAACAACCCGTTTTTCAAATTTATTTTTCAGAGGGGTTATGTATATCAGTGGTGGCCACATTTTAAAATTATATTCGTGCATATGGGTGTTCCAGAAAAGCGTGGCTTATCAAACTTATGTATTTTTTAATGGAACACCCTGTATTTTCGTTCAATTTTGGATAGTACTGTAAAAATAAGGTGCACTTTAACAAATGATCCTAAAAAAATGTTGAATGAAACAGAGATCAGTCGAACAAGTGTCCGTAGGATACTTAAAGAAATAGATATTATCCATATCATATTCAGTTACATCAATATTTGTCTGAAAGGGACTATAATCTGCGTTTAAACTTTTGCTTATGGACTTTGGATAAGGCTGGCATAGATCCTGATTTGTTTAAATTCGTGGAATTTACAAACGAATGCACTATTCCGAGCGATGGTATAGTAAATAGGCGTAATTGCCACTATTATGATACTGAAAACAGACATCTATTTCGTACTGTTGAACGCCAACACCGATGGACTGTTAACGTTTGGGCAGGAATATTAGGCGATTATGTGGTTGGAGCATGTGTGATTTTTAGATACTCCATGAGCACATTCCATTCATCTTGACCTGTCAGAGAGTATCTGAAGAGAAAATTTAGAAATAGCTGGATAGGCAGGGGTGGTCCTTGTAATTGGCCACCTAGGTGTCCAGATGTTACTCCAATGGATTTCAGTATATGGGGGATTTTTCAACTTATAGTAAATCAAAGAGTCCCCACTACTTCCGAGGGTACGAAAATAAGGATTTCTAATGCATTCAACACTATAACGCCGGAACTGTTAAATAAAATAAGAAGATCTTTTGAAAATAGAATTAATTGTTGTATTCAGGCAGATGGCAGACATTTTAGTATACGTTAGAGTAAAATTAATTTTTTCCTAGCATTTTTGTTATTATAAGTATTACTTCTCTCATTAAAAAAAATATTTGCTGTTTTTATGTTTTTAGTTAATAACTTTTAATTTACTTGAGTGTTAAGAATAAAAGTGATAATAAGTACTCGCATATTTCTTTTATCTCATAAATAAATACATTAAACTTAAGAAAATGACTAACAAAAAAACTGTAATATTTAGGTATAGGAAACTCATATACCAAATGATAGAGAATGTTTTTTTGAATAATGTAGATTAATAAAATACAGGGTGTTACTTTTTAAATTACCAAGATAATGTGATTTGAGTGTAATTACTTTACAAGCGAAAATTTTGAACACCCTGTAAGGAATTAAGAACGATGTGGTATAGCGATTCAAAGGGTAACAACTTTAATATTTACAACTAGAATTTTTTCATTCTAATTTAATTGTTTTCGTCAGTATGATTTTTTTTGAAAACCTATTATTTTCATAAAATTCAAAATATCCCGAAAACTGTAATATTTACCTATAGGGATCATTTATTAAAGTGCACCTTATTTTTACAGTACTATCCAAAATTGAACGAAAATACAGGGTGTTCCATTAAGAAAAACCTAAGTTTGGTAACCCACGCTTTTACGGAACACCCAGTATGCATGAAAATAATTTTTAAATGTGGCCACTACTGATGTACATAACCCCCCTGAAAAATAAATTTGAAAAAACGTATTGCCTGGAAACAAAATACCGTCCCGTTGGTGGTGGCCCGCCCTATATACTGGGTTTTCCAAGTTAAGTCTGCACTATTGCTAACTTTCTTATTGATGGAGCTAAAAAGTCGACTAAATTAGCAAAGTAGTGTGTCTTCTGATTACGATGGTGGAAATTAATAACAATTGAAAGCCGCATTCTCGAAAAATCGACGATAACGTACTTTTTTTCTAATGGAACACCCTGTATACAATATTCTCAGTCGATAGAGAATTAAAAGCAAAAGTTGTCATATGAATTTCTATCCTACAGTAAAAAATAAGAGAGATTTTGGCGATTTTTTAATTTCATCACGTAGGCTGTGATTCGAAAGTAATACTTTATTTTATGAATTTGAACACGCTCTATATAATAAATAAATAACAGGCCTTAAATTAAATGCTGGAAAAAGCCTCCTCTTTGTTCCATACAATTTTCTACTTTCTTATAAACGCATCTTGTGGCCTTCAAATTAGTCATTACTGTGAGCGTCCGTGGGTGAGGGGGTATGTGTGTGTGTGTGTGTGTGTGTGTGTGTGTGTGTGTGTGTGTGTGTGTGTGTGTGTGTGTGTGTGTGTTGTGTGTTGTGTGTGTGTGAGTGTGTGTGTGTGTGTGTGTGTGTGTGTGTGTGTGTTTGTGTTTGTGTTTGTGTTGTGTTTGTTTTGTGTGTGTGTGTGTGTGTGTGTGTGTGTGTGTGTGTGTGTGTGTGTGTGTGTGTGTGGTGCGTGCGTGCGTGCGTGCGTGCTGCGTGCGTGCGTGCGTGCGTGCGCGCGTGCGTGCGTGCGGCGAGCGGCGTGCGTGCGTGCGTTCGTCGTGCGTGCGTGCGTGCGTGCGCGTGTCTGTGTGTGTGTGTGTGTGTGTGTGTGTGTGTGTGTGTGTGCGCGCGCGTGTGTGTGTGTGTGTGTGTGTGCTTGTGTGTCTGTTGTAAAATAAGGAACTTTTAAAACTCAAGTATTGGGAAAAGTCCAAAATGGAAAACCGAAATTGCGCATATTGATTAAAATTTATTCATCCGTCTAGAAAAACTATTAAATATTTCATATATTAAATCGATTCAATAAAATAATTATGTCAGATTTAAATGCAATCGATTTCTACATTATTGGTTTATTGCGAACGAAAGTAAATAAAATCCGCAGATTCACGATCATCAGAAGGAATTGGTACCTGGATATTTGAGTGCGAAACACTTATGTTAAGTTACAATGCTAATACTTTTCAATTTTTAGAGTTATCACAACGAAAACAAAATAACAATCACCCTTCATGCTCTTTACTCTTCAAATCCACCACCAACAAAATTCATTTTGCTCTAAATACCTAAGCTATAGTTCACAGAAAGCAACACTAACTCCTAAAATTAATTTAATTAATGTGCACTTAAAATAGCTGTATGAAACGCATTTTTTTTTCAACGCTTTATGGTAACCACACCCCGCGCCAAAATTGTTTGTATTGTTACACATAACATAAACAGGAGTTTTCAATGCAAAATTTGTTTTTGCGGTAGGTAGATAAATAGTTATAAATATTTTAATATTCATTTGTGGAACTATAAAATTTATTAAATTCAATATGAAAAAACAATCAATGATAGCATTACATGACTGAAATAGTAACATCAAGCAAATAGGGCTGTATCAGAATACCGAGCTGGTAGAGTTATGGTGCCACGACCTGCTTAGCGTTTGGAAGGTAATGGGGTTCCCCCGTCTCCCTGGATTTTTTCAGGAGGTTTCCTCCCAACCATGGTCATGGAATATGTAAATGTGCGGCTACTTAGGCGAATGGGGGTAGTATTTTCCCCTCAGAACCCTCCCGTTCCTTCCGATCCTAGCCTGACCACACCAATCCTTAATCCCACCATGCATATATACGTATGGTATCTATGCTGGGAATCCATGATTGTGGCTGAAGGAGGTTGGAAAAATCAAACAGCCCGCCCTCCCCCTTGGGGAGGGACTGAAATACGTAACCTTTCCTTTCCTGTATCAGAATAGGCTCATTTGTACAAAGGATATTTCACAAATCGCTTCCCAATACTTACGTTCCACAAGTTACTTATTTTGTAATTTTATTAGATTGTAAATTGGTATTTAATGCTTAACATTTCAAAAGTTGAGCTTAATCTTTCTGAAGTGTTAGTTCATGAGACTGGAGTTTTATGTATCTGGTTACCATCAATTTTTCGAAATTTCTTACTTAGTTCAACAAACGTATGATCTGGAACTTATGTCAACACCATATTATTTTTTCTAGGAATTAATACTTCAATTAATATAACACTAATTCACTGTTACCGTAATAGCATTCTATTTGTTTTTATCGTTCCTGAATTCGGTTCTGAGTCTTCAATTTGCCGTCATTTCCGTATTCCTTGATGGACACTTTTACCCTTACACAACTATTACGGCAGCATCGTTTCCTTACAGCTTTCCTGCTGTCTTTATACATCCTATGTAATTTCAGCTACCCTAAAAGCTACTTACAATAATAAACCTCTTATCTCTCGTAAAACAGAAAGGGTTAAAAGAAAGTTTGGAAGACTTTAATTTTTACAAATATTTAAGTAACGAAACTTGTTTCCTGTTATACAGATCGGAAACCGCAGCGTATCACTTCAGTATACGTTTCAAATAGTCAGTTTCGTACAATTATGCCTAATTTAACAAATAAGATGCGATATGCTTGCTATGATTACATTAGAAGAGAAAGAACAATATACAAAATAGCATTCATTTTCTAATAATAAAAGCGACTATAATAGTAATTTTATCTTCCAGTACATTACCATTAATAATTAGTGATTTTAAGTGCATGTTGAACATTGTTATCCATTTTAGAAATTGGATATCGGTATATAGCTTTTTTTAAATAGAAAGCGTAATTTAAACCTTTTAATCTGGCGTACGTTTGACGCACGTAAAATTTAATTTTGTTGTACTAATGTGGAGCCTGCGAGATAGTCACCACTTTATGAGAGGTGTTATCTAATTGTAGTTGTCCCATGTTACATATGCACTAAAACTCGCTTTGATGGGAAAGTTAAAGAACTAGGAATAGGGAAAAACCTTTATCACATTTCATCAGTTTGAAATATCTTTTTGTGGTAACCTCTAACATATATCCGTGGCTTAGTATAAATTCTAGTGTAGCGCCTTACAGAACATTGACAATCCAATGTAATTTTTCAGGAAGTGAATTATCGATTTTGTTTAAGTTGGGAGCACTACCGACCCACACACCACACCACCGCCAACACCACACGCACGCACACCCCGGTGTGGACCAAATTTAATTTATAATTGTCAGATCTCTTTTAAAATTGCCCCTTTTCCCCTTTTCATTAATTTTGAATTTCCAGTAATAAACGTTTCTCATAACCTTGTTCAATACATAGAATTTCGATTTTCTAATAATCAAAACTTGGTCCACAATCAATTGTATATCTGGCCAAATCGGTACTTTTTGGTTTCTCTTTTATATCAGATTTATGTTGAATTAAACGGTTCTTTAAAGCTTGCATGGAAGTACTAATTTAAATTTTTTGGGGATTATTACATGGGATTTTGTAAATGATATTTGTTATTTGTTCTTTAGGTACTGAATATTTTAATTTGGAAAATAAGAAAAGTTACCATTTTGTGATTTAAATGTGGGTTTTATATTAAATTTAGTTAAATTGTTAAATAAAATTGACGTTTTATTTGAATGAGGAATTGAAATGTATTTGAAATTTTGGTTAGGTACGTCGATGTTTGTATAATTATTGAGGTCAGTGTTATTAAAAGAAAAGTTCAAGATTCTTTTTAAATCATCTTTAAAATTCAAATACAAATTCAAATAAAAATCCCTTAAGTAGGTATATGTAATTTGTCAAGTTTAATTTTAATTTGCCGCTGACGTAGATATCAACCGATATCGAAATATATGTTTTTTAGTCATAATAGTTTTTTATTGTTAAAAACAAATTTAATAATAAACATTAAAAACCACTCAAATAACAGATTTATATATATATATATATATATATTATATATATATATATATATATATATATATATATATATATATATATATATATATATATATATATATATATATAATATTTTATGGAAATAAGCAATAACTGAAGGAGCCCTCGAAAATGTGTTCAAACGATTATCAAAAAACACAAGTTCCATGCTTATCACATTCAGCTTGACCAAGAACTCTTGAATGAAGATTATGGTAGAAGAAACGTCTTTTACTAGTGGATACAAAATGAGCTTGGTGAGCATGACCCAATTCTGGAAAAGTTTAATATTTCTGATGATAAACTTTCAAAAAACAGGACTGGAAACAAACACAATCTCCATTATTACGCAGACCATAATCTACACCGCTTACTAATAACAAATAGCCAGAATAAGTGGGCTCTTAACGTACGACCAGGAATATCAAATTGGTCCATACTTTTTTAAAGATCACTTGAATGGAGATATGTACTACAATTTTCTAAATAACGACCTATTCGGACTTTTGTGAGACGTTCCACTCAACATTGCCCAGGAAATGTACTTCCAGCAAGACGGGGCTTCTCCTCATTTTGCCAGAAACGTTAAGAACGGGTTCAATTTACATTTTCTTAATTAGAGAATATTTTAGGAAATGTGTTGAGAAGTGTTTAGAAAATTACAGAAGACAGTTTGAACATTTCTCACAATAGCTAGGTATTAAGCTTATGGTAAGGGTTGTTTTGATTAAACTTTTATGAGGACCATAGTTTTTGCAGAAACTTTCATTGATTATTATTTTTAAAGAACGGTCTACTTCTGCAACATCAGAATTTGGTTCATAAAATGTTACTATTTAAACATCACAATTTTTATATTTTGACTTAATTAAAGAAAGACTATAAAATTTAACCCCAGAAAATTGGTAACATTGGAAAACTCTATCCAATCAGTGCATAACATAAAGGTTGTTCTATTTCTATTATTTCGAAAAGTAATGAAGGGAATGTTAGAGGACACCTTAAAATTAATCATATAATCAAATGTAGGAACACATATGTGTAATTTAAATAAAATGTAGGTTTGTGTTGCAACGATTTTGTAAGCCAACCTGTATAACTAAAAATAATATTAAAATGTGCATTTGAGACTCCCGGAACTATTGTGTATATAATTTTTTGTCTATCTACTTAAAGACCTCCGAATGAACTTCGAATTCAATTCGAATCACAAGAAGCAGCAGTAAAGGGACTTGAAAATGAAAAACGCGAGACAACACCCGGAACGAGTTCATGGATATATATATATATATATATATATATATATATATATATATATATATAATGATTTTCATTGATTATCTAGTGAATTAACTTACAAATCAATAGGCAAAGAGTCAGTTTACCAGTCGATTCACCGTTCTTCCCCCTAAAGGCTCTAAACAAAAGAAAAATGCTGTAGATCTGCATGATGCATTTTAACATATCCAAAAGATGAATAAAAAGTGTAAAATAACAGTATACAATCATACAATAAACTAAAAAAATAAGAATAAGAACTATGGTATAATAATATAATATAATAATGTAGTGTACCATCGCTTGCTATAACTCACAACATAACATCTGTCTTTTAATACAACGTTTGTATGTTAACAAGTTACGAGGCATTCATTCATAATTTTTAGAGTGATTCCAGAACTTGCAGGTGTTATAAGAAAATGACCCTTTGAATAGTGATAATCGAAAAGATGGAACTTAGAGTAAGCCCTTGTATCTCAAATGTATGTACGTTAGTACGAAAGCTGATTTTATTACATAAATAAGGAGCTGTTATACTTGAGATAATCTTGTGGTACAAACAAGATGAATGTAGATATCTCCTTTGTGTCATATTAAACTAACCTAGTCTATTTAATATATATGTAATCCTATCATACTTTCTAATACCAAAGATAAATCGAAGCCATGAATTTTGGACTCTTTGAATTCTATCACAATCCCTAGCCAACAAACACGAATCATACACTGTCACAAAAATTAAAATGTCATAAAACCAGAGAGACACACAATAATGCTTTATGTCTCATATCCAGAATGTGGAGATCTGAGTATAAAAACTGCAAACATGCGTACGATCTAGAAATGAGAACATCAGTATGCCTCGTAAACCGTAGCTTATCACCTACATATATACCAAGACTCTTTACTCACCCTGGTATTGGAACAGTTTGGTCTCCTATATGCAGAATAATTTTATTTTGTATTTTCTGTATAACTTTTTTGTGTCCAAATAATATAACTGATGTTTTATTTGCATTTATTTTAAGGGAATGGTTAGAAGAATCTTGTAATACATGAGCAAGGTCTTCATTCATATTTTTGTTAGCTATATCTACATCCCTTACTGGAAATGAATAATACATTTGGGTATCATCTGCATAAAGATTCAATGCTTTAAACTAGAAAACAAATTAAAAGTGTAAACTGTGTACAATAGTGGACCCAAAATCTTGCCGACTTTACATAACATTAAGGAACACGATTCTACTCCATTGGGCACCACTTTTTTTTCAACTACTTAAATACTCACGTATCAGTACTACTGCACTAGTATTTAATCCAATATGTCCTAGTATTGAGAACAGTAAATTGTGACTTATCATATCAAACGCCTTGGAATAGCCGACTATGATTAGATAATGCAGGTGAGATAGGACGTAGATCTTTAAAATCGTGTACAATATTACTTTTTGGTATTGGAACCACACTTCCTTCTTTCCAAGTAGATGAGAAGACGGAGTGATCTATACAGTAATTAATTATATGCACGATATATGGTAGCAAAGAGGACAACACAAATGCAAAACATTGATACCGATACCATCAGATCCACACGACTTTGTTTATGATAGTATGTGCTATTAACTAAACCTAAATTTTCAACTACATTACTGACCGAATCAACGAAATGTCTATTAATACGGCCAGCATTTTGCAAATTGAAAGGAATATTGGTGGAGTGGGATGTTTTATAAACATTCATCCTTTGCAAATTGGCCTAAATTTATTTTGAACCTTTGTTTTTAAATATAAATTTCAAATATGCCTTTTTTTCGGATTTGATAGCAGAATTTGTTAAGTTGCGTAGTTCTTTATAATAATCCCAGTGAGACGCGATTTTACTCCGTTTAAAACGTTTTTATCATATGTTTAATAGTATCCGTTAACCAGGGCATGTACGGTTTTGTAAACTTGGACGATTTTAGAGGTAAAAATCGTACCTTGTTATCAAATAAATGTATACCAAAAAACTTAAAATCTCGTCAAGTTTTGTAAATTACTGGCTTCTTAACATGTTCCATGGTAATTTTACAGGAAACTAAGCAATGATCAGTTACAGAGTGCATGTCAATTATCTCCGTTTCCACAACGTCACAGTCACCTCTAGTTATTATCTAACCTATTAAAGTTGAACTAGAAAGTAACCCGGGTAGATTCGGTTATAATTTGTTTTAGATCCAAGGATCTTCAAATCAAAATAAGTTTACACATAGATACTTGCTACAATCTAAATAATTCATGTTAAAGTTACCAAGACAAAAGATAAAATCGCTATTCGTGCACATATTTGCAATTGACGTCTCTAAAGCATTTAGAAACAATGAACCAGAGCATTAAGGAGGTTTGTAAACTACTCCTACAATGAATACTTTTCTATGTATAACAAGTCTTACTCACAGTTCTTCTGTTTGATCCGATATTTCTTTTTTGATGCTTTTGAACTGTAAATTTTTATTTATAAAAAGACAGACAACACCGCCTTTACCGTCACGGTCCACCCTTGTAATATTGTAGCCATCAACATGAATAAAATTATTTGATATTTTTCAACCATGTTTAAACCATAAGGAAAAACCTGTAGCATTTGTTGAAAATCAGCAAAGCTGGTAATTAGTAATCGGATTTTGACATGTGCAAGTGACAACAAGCGGGATACCATATTATCCACCTTAAATAAGAGTTCAAACCTGAATAACTAGATTAGCTAACATATTGGCTTATAAAATTTTAAATTTTACAAAGTATGTATTTATTTTTTGATTCTGCTACAAGAGATATTATAAAATGATAAGATGAGTGCGTAGAATATCAGAGTTTGACGATTGTCAAATTATTACTTTATTACACGATTTGATAATTAGATAACTTATTGCAGTTGTAATAGATTACAATTAAATTATAGTAACTTGTATCAGCAGAAAATAAATTATTATTATCTTTTTATTTCATAAAGGTTTAACTTAAGTAAATAATATTTAAATGTTATTAAACAAAAAGTGTGAGTAACTTACAGAATAAAAGTTGAATTATACTTAAAACTAGGTTGTATACAACTAAAATTAACTTAATAATTAATTAATTTTATGAATTAAAAATAAATAAACATTATGTGTCAGTATTGCAGTACAATTTTAATAAATCATTTTCAGAACGGATAATATGCTTCTGGCCGCCAATTTTAACAAAAATAAGTCTATCTACCGTAAAATTTTTTTTTTTTGCAGATTTAAATAAACTCAGCCTTGATTTTGTTAAATCTTCTATAATACGTACACCTGTATCTTTCAGAAGCTTTTTATTTTGAAGTACAATACGTCCGTCACGATAACTGACAAATTTGGCGATTATATGTCGACCTCGATTCGTGTCTGAAATTAATTTTGTTTCTATGGGTAATTTTGTTTGTAATTCTAGCGATTTACCGTCAAATTTTTTGTCAAGTTGAGTTTTATGAATAAATTTGTTTAACGGTGTAACGACCTTTAGGAAAGGTGTATGGCGAGCTTTAGTTTTTTGTTTGTGAATTATTATTCCGTAATTTAGGTTTTTTCCTATTATTCCCTTTATTGAATGTTGAGTAACGTATTATTTGTAAATAGTTGTATATAAGTGTAAATAAGGTTTATTTCGTTTGATTTTAAAATATTAGAAAGTTTTGTAAAATTAATTTAAGAAAGAGTTAGTTTTTATGATGTCATGTTGGCGACGCTTATAGTGGTTCAGATTAATATAGTATGTTGGTTTTAAGTCATAGAGGAAGAATGTGGGACTAATTGTTTACTTGAATAAAAATATAGAGATGTTTTTCACGATGATTTGCTGACGTTTGAGATTTTGAAATTACCGAGTCCTTACGGAAAAACGAATTTGGGGTAATCTTCTCCTTCCGTTTTTAATTGGTGGAACTAAATTAGATAAGATTTTTTTTGAGTGGGGGATTCAAAATTCAAGATGGATTTTGGTAATAATTTGGATGGATTCTGAAACTGATCCCTCCCAGTAGTAACGGTGACGCTGTTGTTACGCTTTAAGGGTGGTTTAGAACGTTGATTATTGGACCTTTGGTGTTTAACGAACGAACTTTTGTGTAGTAAGGGTAGTTAGCTACTTCTGAAGAAACCTGTAAAGGGATTTTATTAAAATTGTTCATCACCAAAGGATTATACCTAGTGCCGATTTCGATTTTACGTAATCAACCCGGGTCATCGTCGTGTTATATTAGTGCTTCGGTGAACTCATTGGTTTATATCGCTTTTGCGGATTTAACATTAACGTTCTTGTAGTACCTCTTAATTACCGTGCAAAGCGTGTTGAAATATAAAGAAACTTTCGCAATATAATAAAATTAATAGCCTTTTGGATTGTTAGTGGAAATAAAACTATTTAAAAGATAAAAGTTAACAAGCAAGTTGAGCGCTCAAATTATTATTTTAAAAGAAGTTTTTAATTAATGCAGTAACATTTTAACGAGTTTAAATCAAGGAATCGTTTGTGTATAAAAGAACAATAGTCAACATTTCATTCATCATTTGTCAGAGCAGGGAGATTTCATTTCCGTTATAGCAGTAACCGATTACCTGGTTCGCTTTCATTTGTTGTAACACAGGAGAGGTGTAATTCTAGACCTTAAGGTAATATAATATTGTGTTTTTTTTTATTGAATATTTTCAAGTTTTTTTTGTGTGTTTTGAACTATTTTTTTGTGTTAACGAAGGTGTCGTATTTTTTTGTTAAATTAAGTTGTTGTTTTAAATTTATTTAGTGTAATTAATTATAGTTCTGACGCTCCGCCTTCACACTTTGTTATTTATTTTAGTAAAAGGGAAATTGACCCTGTTAGTGTGGGTTACATAATCCACAATATATTTAGATTAACGATTAGAACGGCGTTACCAGGATTCTGGACATTCTGTCGAAGCCTTTTATTTTTTGTTTATACGCATTATCGTGTTTACATTTATATTTTTATTTTTTTTTATTATAGCTTTGTTAGGTTTTATAAATGTGTTTTAATTCTGTGGAAACCCTTTTGTGTTACTAAAAGTTTTTTTTTTCAAATTCGTAATTTAGAAGCGTAAAATTTTAACGTAACGAAGTGAAGTTTTTTTTTTAAATTGGTTAATTTTAGTGTTTTATTTGATTTTTAGTTGAGTATTAATTCATTTAGAGTGCATTCTATAGCTTGTTTTTTTTTGTTTTGTTATTATTTTTAATTATTTACACTGAGGTGTAGTAACGTAACTTTATTGAGTGTTTATCACGCTTTTTTTGACAAGCGTGTGGTATTTTGAAGCCCTATTTCAGGTGGTTTGCTGAGTTGCTGTCCACACCTGGGATTGATTTAAGGTAATATGTTTTTGTATGTTTAGAATATGTACTCGTAATTTTGGCACGACATTATTTTGACTACCAAACATTCTGGCGCCCAAAACCGATCTGATTACGTCTTCATCCCCTATTTTGACTTACGTTTTTACTATTCTGGATGTGCAAAATTTCAACATCATACCCAAACGCTGACTAGTCCAAAAGGCCAATTTATCTGTAATCCCGTTCTACCCGTTTATACCGTTACACAACTCGGCATGTATCGATACAATTAATATCCATACTTAAGTTTAGTTTATTTTAAACAGATTTATCAATATTGTATCAATATTTTCTTATGGTTCTTGCTTAATTCTAGACACTCGAATATTATACCGTCTGCTGTAGTGCTGCAGATCTTCAAAGTTGCTCTTAATTATCTAATTTTCTTGCATCAATTTTTAAACTTGAGACTTCTGTTTTTAAGGAATTTACAACTCAGTTTGTTCTTCGAAGGTCTTCTTCAGGTTATCATTTACGATAGTTGCAACATTTTCGGCAATTGTTTTCAGAAAACCTTTATCGTTACATAATATTTGTATAGAATTCTCCATAAGACTTTGAATGCCCTGAATTTGTGATTGCGTTAAGACCATGTTGACAAATGGATAGAAATGCTAAAAATTAAACACTGATAAAATACATTCCCTTTTCATATAATTGCAGTACTCCAAACGTTTTTACTCACTCGCGTTCATTGCAGTAATATCTTAATATCTTATATTTTCAAACCAGTATTATAAACTCGAACCATTTTTTTTCTTAATTATTAACTCTGTGTATTAATCAATCGGGAAGGAAAAGAAGCATGGACTCCAGTGTTGCTAACTGGTGTTGTTACCAAGCGTTGTTACTAGTATTGCTAATAAACTGCGGTATATTGAATCAAATGATAACAGCACATTAAAATGTAGAATAAAAAAGCATTGTAAATCCTGGATTTACACATAAAGTACCATAATCAAAATATTCAGTATAAACAGTACCATAAAGCATTGCAAGTCAAGCCGGATATAAATCGATACTAATCATAAACTAAAACAGAACAATGTAATCTAGCCCCGTAATTTTAACGTTCGAATACTTACTTGTTGATCTCATTCCATTTATTCCGCCAAATATAAAACGTTCACTCTATGCGCCTATATACTGTACCTACATGATTATATAGCTTTTTATAGGATAGACCCACAAATCGATTATGGTAGGAAGCGACGATGTGATCATTGGAAGAATTGCGGCTGACCTGGAACTGAGTTGCTAAACAAGTCACTGGAAGTATTGTGTTTCTTACAAGGGACATATGACGATGCAATTGTACTTTTTTATTTGTGTTGAAACAACCTTCTAACTTGTGTCCAGATAATTTCTTGCAATTGTACATAGTTACAAAATTCTGAAGAATCGCTCTCTAAACCAAAGCTGATCCTTCTGGCTCTACAACAAAAAGTAGATTACTGCATTAGTAGTATTAATGTTCTTACAGACGTATTGTTTACTACAGATGGATGATGAGATTAAGAAAAAAATGGAGACTTACGAGATATTCCTTTAATAAAAGCTTTAAGTTACAGAGGGCTGATAATGGTCCCTCACAGTAGGGCCTTAGATTGAGCGTAATATATGCGATTGTATTAATATGCGTTCTATAAGAGTTGTTAAACTGTGAAGTACCTGTTGCCTAGATCAAGAGATATAATAACATCGATAAAATGCTTAAGCGCTATAAAGATTACACTATTTATATTTCTCTCAAGCAAAAATTTTGCTGCACTACATAAATACCGTGTACATCGTATAATATTTTTATGCAATTTCTTACCGCAGTTGCGTCACTTGTTTAGGGCGGTATTTATAGAAATCTCTATAGAAGTTTCCGAAGACCACTTCAGCCCTAAAGATATAAGACATTAACGTCATTAATGCTAACTACCAGGAAAACCAGAAGTTTTGGATTGGTGTCAGTTACGCAAAGCGGGAATTGGATACTAAAAATTTTCACTACCTTCGTCAAACCCCTCTAAGGTTCAATTCTATTTGGGTCTCACTTGATGGTCTGAGTATGAAGAAGATCCTACCTTTTGTCGGCTGATACGGAGGTACTGAGATAACATCGGTACATCGATTTACACATTAAAATCCTTTCCTAAATCCTACATAATGTAATATAGACATAGCAATGAGTGGAGAATGAGCGTACCGTTATTCATAGGCCTGAAGATATAGTGCGTTATATATATATAAAGAGCAGTTACTACGTACTTTCCGAAATTCTAATTATATCTCTGATAGGAGGTTACATGTATCTATGTATTGCCGAATTTGTGAAACCTTTTGATAGAGTGGGTGAGAGGCTAATGGGACGTAAATCAGGCTTTGCTTGACTACCTTAAAAGGAAAAGGCCGTGTTTTTCCCTTCCCAAAAGACACTGTGAGCTTTAGCTCCTTCAGCTACATCATGGTTTGACATACATTTATGGCTCAATTAAGGATATTGATCAGAATAGGATCGGAGGGAACGGAGTTAGTGATGTAAGGAGGGAGACGCCTAAATAGCTGCAAAAGGTGTGCGTAAACGCAGTGACCATGCCACTATATGTGTATGAGGAAAACCACCTGAAAAAACATCATACAGAGTAGACGGTAACGGGAGTCTAACCCATTGCCTCTCGAATGCTGGTCGTGTTACCAATGGCCCATTAGTTCGGTTGGCTACCTTACAAAGAGCTTTAATAATAGAGTTTTTCTAAACAGTAGTTAATTATATGCTGGACGTACTGAATTACAAACGGAAAATAACGTAAAATCAATGTTGCGTTGAATAATAATCAGTGAATACTTCCTCAAAACTTGATATTATCAGTATTGAGTGTATTCATATTAAAGTCCCTTAAACAACAACCATCAATAGTGGATGGTTGCATAACAAATAACGCGTACTCAAATTGTTTTAAAAACTGATTAAAAGTTTTATCGGCGTTCTAGGGTTATCGTGCATACATGCACACACAAACACACACGCACACGCACATGCACAACACACACACACACACACACACATACACACACACACAAGCACACGCACACGCACTGTCATATGTGCATGATTTTATCATAGATTTGCCGATAATTTTCTAAATTATAAATTATTTGTTATTGCTGTACATCTTAAATGTGGTGTAAACTCTCGTAATTGGATGTAATAGGCATCAATATTTGGGTTTTTAAATTTCTTTTTTTACGTGTTTGAAAACAAAAGGAAGTTTTTTGTTGATCAAAGTAAATGAAGGTTTAAAAAGGAAAAATTTTTTTTGGAATCGGTTTAAAAATTTTACTAATTGAAAGGAAATGCATCAGTATCTTTAAGGATAGTTTTTAAACAAATATTTTGGTTATTTTAAATTTGGTGAATTTTTAAATCAAGTTAAAATTGCATCATATAAAAATAAAATTAAAGAACGTATTCAAATTATTACATTGTGTTGTACATCTTTCGTAAAAGTTAAAATTTATCCGCCAGTTCGTCACCAGGGCAGTAAAGGCTAGAAAATTTCAATTTACCATATTTCCTTTACTTAGATAAGGTTTCGAGAAGAGGTTGGTGTTGTTGACGATACAATTTCTCCCGATGATTTTCGTGGATACGCGAACTTAGAAAATTTGAGTACCTTTTTCTTTAATTGGATAATTAAATGGAGGGTTTGAACCAGTCTAAAGAAATTATTCCCACAGAGTAGTATTGGTATGGAAGCGTCCAGTTTTTCGTTACAACCTGTGATTTAACATTTAAGGTCCGTGTTGGAGGAACTATCGTAGCAGAGTTCTCATTATGTCACCACACAAATATGGGATCATATAAACGTTCAACCACCACGAGACCAGAGACCAGTTTCTTGATACGTGTGTTTGGTCCATAGGGACTTATCGAGATCCAGAAAGGCGTTTAGTGATTAAACTTACCAAAAGCTTACGTTGTTCTCTGGAGAAGTCTTCGCTTCTGGTGGAAAAATACAACGTTCGTTCCAAAGTTCCTAACGTAAAGTTCACAGTGCGCCGATAAACCAAATAATCTGCTGTAAATTAAAAACTTTAAAACTTTTAAAAGTTATTCCGAACTTGGGCATTATTAGAGTAAAGATAATAAATAACGTGCTGTAAATAGACTAGCTTTTTCGTTAAGATACAAATATTAAGAATTATTCCACACTTGTACATTATTAAGGTAAAGTTAATTATTGGTATGTTAATATTTTTAATAAAAATTGAAATCTAATGATAAGGTCAAAGAGGGTCATTCCTGAATTGTCGGCTACCAGTGTCGTGTTAAATAAATAGAGCTGAGGTCCCAGGTCCGTTCCAGATGGCTTTAACAAAGGGCATCCTCTACCTAAGGTAACATTTCAAATTGTTTAGGTGATAAATTCTTAAATTTTGGCAATTATATTTTTTTTTTTTTACGGTTTGTTTTTTTTTAAATTAACCATTTTTACCATTTAAATTTCAATATAGACGTGTTTTCATTATCCAAATTTATTTGAATGTGTTTTTATTTATTCATATTGCTGATGAATTTACATCGAAATTGTGTGTGATGACTACACTTTGAGCACACAACTTAATTATTTATTTATTGAAATTATTCTTATGGACATTTAAATGGTAAATTTTAATAGGGGTCATCGGGTAAACTTTGGCCTTTATAACATTCAATATTTTGTTGAAATTATTTCTTTTTTATTTAATTTAATTCATATTTTTATCGATTTTTTTTTTTACTAACAGCATCTAACCACATTTTAATGTTTATTGTTTTGTTTTATTTACTCTTCGAATTAATGTCATTACACTGTGTTAGATTAAATAAAACAATTACAGCCGAATGCTTACAAGTGATTATTTAATTATAGCGTAACATTTAGAGGCCGATGAATCACTTAATTATTTTCTTTTATGATTTGAACGTAATAAATTTCAATTCGAAGAAAACTTTTCAAGTGGTTGTGCAACGAATTAAAGTGTTTATTGTTGTTGAAGTGAAATTACTTTACAGGTCGAATTTTAATAAGGTAACGCGACAATACATTATTGTTTTTTTTTTAACAAATTAGTAATTGATTTTGTTTGGGCAAATTTTTAATTAAAGGTTTTGGCAGCTTTTCATTTTCATTTAACTCCTATTTGGCCCTTTCTTTATTGTGGCAAAATTTGGTAATAAACCCCCGGGTTGTTAGTCGAGCAAAAGCCAAGTTTTTTGCTATTTGTTTTAATTTATACCGTAAAAATTTAACTAAAAAACACACAAACCGCGCGCCCCCACACACGCGCGCCCCCCCCCCCCACACACACACACACACACACACACACACACACACCATCCTGTCCCTGTGAAATAACAAGTTAAAATTCTTATGACTGTTGTAAAGTTAATTTCTCATTTTAACTACAAAATTTATACCTACAAATTTGGTGGGTAAATCCGAATATTATGTTGTGCGGAACTTGCTTAAACGATCTAAAATTTAACAACACCAGGAAACGCCTCAGTGTTAAAAACAAAAGCAGCTTTCATTCACTGAAGAGAGGTGAAAAAGATACTCAAATATTGTAAGAAAAATATTAAGATAAAACTTCAGTCATTTAAAGTATCGATGAAACACGTTATTACTGTTTTAAAATTTTATTTACTTTTGCAATTTTACATTTTTATATGAACATTTTGTCAAAAATGTTTCACGGTATATAGACAGTATTACAGTTAATATTAATCTCTACACTGATAAAAGCGTTTATAATTTTAATTCATTCAGAATTAATTTATAAGATGACAGGGTCATACGTAACGTAAATGTACAAGAAAAAGGATGACTTGCTTTTAAATAGGTATGGATATTCTAAAAGCGTCTTTATTTTACAACAGCTTGTGGGAGCTCTGAATATAAAATCTGTGAAAGAAAAACTTGATATCTAAGCACACTAAAGTTTTTACGGCTATAAAGATTATAAAAAGGATTAAAGTTATAAAAGGGATATATAACTATAAAATCCTTTCCTCTTTTTCATTCGGTTCGAAACTGAATAAACACCACTTTTAGAAAAGCTTTTAGGTAATAAAATTTGAAATATGCCTACAGTACATGTGAATAAAATTCGCGCTCACACAAAATATGAAAATTGTTTTATATTTTATTATATAATTTTGGACCGGTCACTTGGGAAATTGAAATACCGTCGCACGCGCATACATACCGTCGCACGCGCATACATAAACTTTATTATTTTTGTTTGCATAGAAAAAATATGTTACACGTTTTAGTAAAGTTAATATATTTGTCAAGGTAATTTTCCTTTATACATACACTTAATGAACTCCAAAATTATGAACAATGCAATTATTTTTGCTATTACCCCGTGGTTCAGAAAAAACGAATTTTACATTTTCCTCGTCTTTATTAAAAGTATACGATATAAGTTTACCACTGTAATTTGTTTGCATATAAGCCGCATTTATTTTTCATATTTTTTGTTTAAAATTGTTGAAAGAATTTTGAAAACATAGTTTTTGTATTAAACATACTTTGGTCAGGTATAGTATACATACGGTGACCATACGTACTTATTTTAGTAGGACAGTACTTTCTTTTCTGCCAGTGTCCTAAGGTCCTTAATAGAAGCATGAAGTACACTAAAATGTACCTTTTTCTTGAAGATGCAAATATCGCAAAAAAAAATATTTATTTTTATTTAAAAAGAATGCTTATCGGTGATTCACTGATCATGATGCAATAACGACGTTAAGAAGTTTTTGAGAATGTTCGCGTAGTTTGTTTCCCGAACGTTCCAGTCCGCCCTCGATTATCCTAGACGCACAGCCCAGAATGCTCCGCGACTGGAACGTGCGAGAATCGAAGCGAAGTTTAGCGAGCCGCAAAATGCGACAGCGCTCGGACTAAGACTAAACAAGTTCAATTCTACACGAGTTCTACCGTTCGACAGCAAGCGAACATATTATTTGTTAATTGTTTTGTTGAATGCAGTCTGGTTTTCTGTGCTGGTTTCGCTTACTAAAAAGCAACGTCGTTTGATTTCAGTTACCTACTTGTGCATTATTTGCGTAAACATGGCACCGCCTCGAAGAAAGTTCATTTTAATTTGGAGTTACAAAAGAATATCCGTTTATGAAAATAAAAATAAATTGAGTCCGCATATTGTGTACTGTGAAATTTTAGAAGTGATGTTGATATTTCCAACAGTGGTCCGCAATATTAAGGCTCATCTAACCAAGAAAAAGCATACATTAGCTGCAAATACGAAGTCTAAAAGGCTACACTAAACATTTTTCAAAAGTGAAAACTTCAGCTCTGAAAATATGTTAATTGCAGCCAAGGAAGGTACTTTGGTATCATACGATCAAGCATCAGCAGAGTTTTAGATCTTTGGATTGCACATCAAAGCTAATAGCGAACATGTTTGAGCCCAAATTTATGGCAGCTCGAACCAAAACTGAAGCCATTGTAAAAATGTTTTTGCTAAAGTCCCAGTTGCGATTGGAACTTGATCTACACAAAGCACATTTTGTTAGCATCATGATCGATTCGTCCAACCACAAAGAAATTAAAATAGTACCTTTGTTGGTGAGATACTTTAATTGTGAAAAGGTATTCAAGTGAAATTACTTCAGTTGCAAGACTTACCTGGTGAAACATCAGAACAGTTAAATAGTTATTGTTTAATACTTTGAAAACCCACAATTTAGTGGACAAGTGTATTGGATTAGCTGCTGATAATACCAATACAAATTTTACGGAATGAAAAAAAAGTGAACAACCTATTTTTGAATTTTTGGCAAACCTCTGGTTGGCATTTTGTTACATTTTGAACAATTGCGTACAAAATGCTACGGACGTCTTACCAATTGACGTTGAGGTTATTGTTGTTAAGTTATTTAAGCATTTCTATATTTATACAGTGAGAGTAAATCAACTTAAACAATTCTGCGACTTTGTTAATGTTGAATACAAAAGATGTTATCATTTTCTAAAACAAGATTTTAAGTCTGATGCCCGCAATTGAACGAATTCTACAAATGTACGAACCGTTGAAAGCATACTTTTGTCTATTGAAAATTGTCCAATGATTTTGAAGCAATTTTTGAGTGTCGCACAGCGAAATTTGGATGTGGTTTGTACACCATTGCTTCTATGTTTCACAAAGTCATATTAAAGGTAGAGGGTGACAAAATATGGCAACAGAGGCCGCTCTAGAGTATTTCGATCTTCAAAATAAGCTTGAAAATCGTTTGAATGAATTATTTTGCCGCTTAAAGTAAAGAATCCCTTTTACAACTTGACAATTGGGAAGGTAGTTTAAACTATCGAGATGACTTCATCTCACAGGTTAGATTATTTTATTCAAATTGTGTGAGTTACTTAAAGAATTGGAGTACAATTTAAATGAATTAAGGCTCTTTGAATGGATAAATTTGAGAAACCAAGTTTCATGGAATCAAATTTTGTGTTTTCTGCTTTAAAGACTACTTGGGTTCGACACTGAATGAGGACGAACCTTCGGGATTATTCCAAAGTCAGAAGATAAAATTGCCAGGGAATTTTGGATCGATGGGTTGAAGTATTTAAATGGAATCAAGGGTCTGGATCAAGTGAAGATTTCAAAAATTGTGAGATTTTGTCAGTTTTTTTTTTTCCCTGAAAAAGTGCGTCAATTGGGACTATTCTCTAATATTAATAACTACTGGAGTGCAAAAATCGCAAATGAAAATATCGACACTAGAAGCTGTGATGCAAGTGTACACAAACTTTAATTGGTGAAATGTTCCAGTTTTGAAGACCAGAAAGCAAATTTTGGAATCTATCCTAAGCTCTCAAAATACATTAAAATGCCCCAATTTGGGATCAAAATAATTAATAAATTACACATTTCTGCCAGAGTATTTTATGTGTTTGTATTTTTCTAATATAGGAATATAACATATATTATTATATATGTGTCATTAAAAATTATTTTATTTTTTATTCTCATTTTGATGCTATGTCACCTACATTTAGTTCTTTGATTTGTCCGTTTTATCTATTCCTAATACAACTTTTTGTTACTTTTTATTTCTGTACTTATTTTTTTGAAAATAAATATGGTCACCCAAAGTATACAACATTTACAAAATACACCCTGTTTTCTCCTTCCTAATTTACTAAAATGTTCAGGGGAAAAACTTAATGATGGTAAATAGAACAGCTATAATTTTATTTATTTAATACATTTCCTCAATTATAAACGTCATTAAATTTTTTCTTATTTAAAATTCAAAATATATAGGACACCTTATTGGATTTTAAGGTAACTGAAATTTAATCAGTCTTTTTTTGGATAATATTTTTTCCAAAGACTTTGTTATTGTATTAACATTTTAAACTCAAAAAATAAAAAATTTTTACATAATACATGAAATTATTGTTCATCAGGCTCAATCTCTATCAGATCTGGATCACTAACTGGAACATCGTCTACTTTCAAATTTTTATAAAAGGAATGATATTGTTTACCAGTGAGGTGTAAAGGTTTCATAACATTCTTTTTTTCTACTTGTTAATTTAGACAGGCCCTTCATGCATTTTTAAAATTTTTTATACTTTACGTTAAATTTGCTCTTTTAAACTATTCACTTTTAAGATAATTTTAAAAAAGGAGTCCCACAATACCGCGCCCACTGCATATCATTCCAGAGAAATTGTTGACCACTTTCAGAAATCTCTTTCTGCGCAAAAAAGGTTTTTAGTGAATCTGCGAAAACCCATTTAATTGTATCTTGTTTTTTTTGTTGTGACGTCATGAAAAAGTTCATTTTTTGAATTAACATCTCAGGTTGTCAAGTAGTAACAGTACATTCATAGATTTCAATTAGTGTTGTGTTAAGTTTTAAATGGTTCCTGATTGGTATACTACACGCAGTAGTGGGTAATTTTTTTGTTGTTATATAATTAATTTTTGTGTTTGCATGCATTCTTGTTTTATGTAGTGTTCGTTTCGGATTTTACTTTTTTATTAAAAAACATTTTTATATCTGAAAAATTCTGCTTTTCCTATGCACCGAGTCCAAAAATCACTGTTTTTACAGGTTATGTCTCCATCAGCGTTTAGAGGTTTTAGAAGGTGATAAACAGAGTGATCAACCTACTAAAGTGTATATTTTGCGAGAAGTCAGCGGAAAAAGAGACAGTGACAATTCCGATGGGATAAAACAATTCAGATAATAATATCTCTCTTTCGGTTATAAAAAAGATTTAAAGTTCCTTTTGGGATTTATTTCTGGTATTTAAATTGCCTGATTTTAAGGAAAAAAGCAGTTTGTGTTGTCAAAACATTATTTGTATCAATAAAGATTGTAGTCCTAGAAATCCATCAGAACATTGATGTCTTGCTTAGGCGCCACTGGATTTTTCAACCTTTTTGTGGATGAAAATATAGTAAATTATACTGTCACACACTTAAACCTATATGCGCATATATTAGTCTAGTTCCGATGTTTAAAGTTACTTAAAGAGTAGGGGTAAATGTTTGAGAAAACAAACTTTTAACGATGAAAACAGATTTTCAAATTACGTCCAACCTAGGTCAAAATTCAAGGAGCACTGGTTTTTTGGAAACAATTTCGATAAAGAAAATATATTAATTAAAATTATTAAAAAAAAAAAAGGTTGGTTTCAAAAATTGGGCTTTTTAATGGTATTTTTTATTTTAAATTCTAATATTAATTAATATTTTATTATATATATATTATATTTTAATATGGATATAATTTCACAAAACAATGTTTGATCTTTTTATTAATCATTTGTCTCATTTATCCAAATAACTTAAAAAGAATTAAAACCAAGACCTCTTCAATGGTAAATTCATATAATATTCATGTTGATTTCTCTAAAATTGAATTTTTTCAGTAATTAAAGACAGTTAAATGGGTTTTATTTTTTCCTTATTTTTAAAAAGATTATTTTAATCAAATTGAAAATTGGCAAAAGAAATTTTATTATAAAATTTAGAAAAAAAATTTTAAAATAAACATTAAAAACATTGTGTCAAGGTAAAACCATAATTTAATTGATTTAAAGATTTAAATTGGATATCTGGCCTCAAAATTACCCTTTGTAATTTTTAAATGAAGAAAACAATAAAAAAATTTTGTTTTCATTTTCTTATTTGTTTAAAAAAATATTTAATTTTTAATCGGAATGAAATAAACAAAAATGTTTATTCTTTAAAAGAAAAAATAAATCAATCCAAATAATAAAAATTTTAAAATTAAAAAATAAAAAAATTTAATAAATATTAATTATAAAAATTTCAAAATTCCTCTCCTCTCCTTTTCTTTCTTTTTTTTCTTTCTTTTTTTCTTTCTTCTTTTCTTTCTTTTTTTCCCTTTTTTCTCCTCTTTTTCCTTTTTTTTTTTTTTCTTTTTTTTAAAACAAACTTTCTTTCCTTTTTCTAAACCCCCTGTAAATCAAATAATAATAATAAATATTATTAAATATTTATATTAATTTTAATATATTTTTTTAACCTTATTTCCCTTTTTTCTTTCTCCCTCTTTTTTCCCTTTTTCCCTTTTCCCTTCTTTCTTTTTTTCCTCCCCTTCCTTCCCTTTTTTTTTCCCTCTTTTTTTTTCCTTTTTTTTCCCTTTTTTTTCCCTTCTTTTCCCTTTTCCTTTTTTTTTTTTCTTTTTTTTCCTCTTCTTTCCCTTTTTCTCCCTTTCTCTCTTTCTTTCCCTTTTCTTTTTTCTCCCTCTTTTTTTTCTCCTTAAACCGCTGATTTAAATTTACATCAAGTAAAAATAATAAATATTATTAAAAGGGAAAGGTTTTAATCCCGAATAAAACGTTTTGTTGTGGTAAATCCTTTCTTAAGTTAAGAAAAAAAAGCAAATTATTACGGTCTTATATAAAGTTACTGAAAAAAAAATCACTAATTGAACTTGTTCCAAATCGGCGTTAAATTGGCCATAGCCTTTAGAAGTTTGAAAAACTTTAAAATATAAAAAAGAAATTAGAATGCTTTAATTTTTACCACTTAACAAAATAAACTTTTTTTTAAACATAACTTTTATTTTTCAAAGAAAAATGGATTATTAATAAAAATCCAATTAATTTTTAATTCCAAAACAGTTTATTAAATTTTCTGGTTTTATTGTTTTTTACTTTAAAAAAGTGTTTAATCCCAAGGAGTAAAGCATATTTACGTTTTAGTCCTTCTTACCTTTTACATTTTCAGTTTAAACATTAAGAAAATTATGCATTAAAATTTATGCTCAAAGCGTTGAAACTTAATTAGGTTTTAAAAGATTTTTTTTTCCAAATTCAACAAAGTTTCTTGAAGTTTAAGGGATTTAACAATTCACATTGTAAAATATAATACCATAATAGAATAGAATTTTAGGGTTGGCGAATATACTGGTTTTGTTTATCTTCATTTGGAAAAGGAAGAAAAGTCTATTTAAAATCATTTTGTATATGGTAACATTCCAGCCTAAAAATAAAGGGATTACCATAAAAAAATCAACATTAATTACGTGGCCAATCGGTGTGTCTTACCCAAAATTTGGTCACTCCCAAGGTTTGATGTTTCCTTGCATTAAAATCTTTAAAATATCCTTTTCTTAAAATATTTCAACAAATTACAAATTTTTACAAAAAAACAAAATTTTTTTTATAATTTATTTTAAAAAATACATTCAATACAAAAATAATATTTTAATATTGTGACTAATCTAATGAGATTAACTAATAGAATAATAAAACAATAACAAAATAAAAATATTAAATTTAGTTTATTTTTACATTACCAAAACATTTAAATTATATATTTTCTTTCTTAAAAACATTGCCCATCGGAAAGTAATTCTTTATAAGAAAAAAAATTTGCTTACATCTACAGATGTAATCGCATATTTTAAAACAAAAAGATTTATTAATTATTAGACAAATTTTTGAAACTTTTTCAAGAAGTTAAACCCTTCATTTTAATTGAACACCACCAGTTTTTTTAATGATTTTCCAATTTTCCGAATCCAATCGTTTTTGAATATTAACAATTCAAGTACCCGTAAAAGGATTTTTTTCTAAATTAAAATTTTTTTTGTAATTCATTTCGGGGCCTTTTATAAACAATTTTTTAAATTCTAATTAAAATATTTAAAAGTTCTGGAATTAAATTTTAAGAACTTTTATTTTTTGCTTAACATATGATTTAAATTGTTTTTGGAAAACCCTTCGGGGAAAATTTTGTTAAACTATTTTAAAATTATTATTTTAAATTTCTGCTTATATTTCTTTACTAATTAAAAAATCGTGAATCGGTCCCAAGCTTGGGTTAACGATGAACAAATATCGGTTTTTAAATAAAATAAATATTTTTTCATTTGTTTGTTTCATTTACTAATATAAACATCATTAATATATCTTTTTCTTAAATACTTTTTGGAATGAAATTTTACAAATTTTTAAGAAAAATTAAAACTTTTTTCCTTTACTTTGAAAATTTTGAATTAAAAGTTAACCATTCTAATTAAAGTTTCCTTATTATTTGAGAACTTAACCATGATTCCAGGGAAGCGTTACCGATTTTCTTTTAATTTTTTAAAAATTTTTTATTTGAAATTTTTCCAAAAAATCTGTGAAAATTACAAGTAATATCAATTAAGGTTAACAATTTAAAATAATAAAATTTAGGCAATTATTTTAAAATAAAAACCACTATAAAATCAATTAATAAAAAACTAATTTATTTTCTGGTCTTAAAAAATTTTGATCTATAACCGGAAAGCCTTTATCCAAACCCAAAAACTATTAATTTTTGATTATTTAAATAAAATAAATAATACGCTGGGATTTTGTATTTAATCTATTACTTTTCAATACAAATACTTTACTTAAATTTAAAATATAGTACTAAATTTTATGCAGTTTTCAAGAAAATCAAAAGCACAACTAGGGATAACAAGGAAACCCAAAAAAAAATTCGGAAACAACCAAAAGTTAATAGCATTTAAGCAAAACCTGATTTCAAAATACAAACCGTTGAAAATTTTAACAATTATCAAGTTAACATGGGGAATTTTTTCTATTTAAGTTATAATTTTGAATATTTAGTTATCGAAATATTATAGTTAAATTGGTATTTGAAAATTTCTCTAAAGGTTAAAAAAGTATAAAAAATGCAAATTTTGAAAGAGCTTTTCCCCAAAATTTTGGGTAAACTATGTTTAAATTGTTCCTTTAAAAAAACTTCGGGTGTAACGAAAATTTAAATCTAATTTTAAAAAATTAAAACCTTAAAACAAATTCTGGCTCCATTATTTTTTATTTATTAAAAAAAATTGAAATTCAATTGTTTCGCAATTGAGTGAACAAAACCATATTTTAAAATTGGATTATATAATTCATTTTCATTTAAATTTGTTTAGTAGGTTAAAAAATTTTAAACTTTTGATATAAGATTAAATTCAATTCAGTATCCGGTAATTCACCAATTTATAGAAATAATTCAAAATTGTTTTTAAATTTGGAAAAAATTAATTAGCAAACAACAAAATAGTAATTATTGCCAATAACCATTGAAAATTTAAATAAAGATTTTTCACTACCTTAATATTTCCTTAAAAAGGTTCAAGAATACAAATATAAATTGCTCTCCAAAATGGGAAGAAGAAAAAAAAAAAAAAACTTCCTGAAATTTCTTTTAATTTTCATTTAAAATTTTTAAATTGAAAAATTTCAAAAAACCAAAGTAAAACGAAAATTCCCAAACACTAAATAGAAAATATGCAAAAAAAGTTTTAATAAAAATTATGCAATTGGGAAAATATTTTTGAGCTTGTATTTATTATCTATTAGGCTCATAATAAAGGTACTTTAAACAATTTAAGGAAATAAATTTAATTTCGAAGAACTCAAAAGAGACATAACCAAAGCACTAAAAAACAAAAACAAACTTATATAAACTTATTTAATTAATAAAAAATTTAAATTAAATTTATATATAAATAAATTTTTAATAATCTTACTTTTTAAATTTGAAAAAAAACACAAACACATATTGCAACACATTACTCTTTTCCACAAACATAGTTTTCACATCACAGTAAAACAAAGGACAGCAGCGGGAACTAAAAAACAAAAAACACAAACAAACCAAAAAAATCAAACTAAAACAACTTGAAACAAATTTACATCAATTCAACTTCACTCAAAACTTCTCAAACTTATAAACTCCTTTTACGCCAAACAAACAAACAAAAAAACAAAACAAAGTTGCAACATAACATATAGGAAATTTCTATTTAAGCCAAATTTTGAAGATGGTTAAACTCTTGAAAAAAGCTATTTAATTGGAATAAAAGATTACCCTGTTTCCTTCTTCCTAAAGGTTTACACAAAGGGAAATAAATTTTAATCTGCAGTAAAATTTTTCATGAAATAAATCAAATACCTTTCGCGCCAAAAAACTCATACATTTCATAAAAGAAACATTTTTAAAAGACTGCTTTTATTTCAGACTTTCAAAATTAAAACTCCAGTGTTAAAAAACAACGAAAATATTTTGAAATTCTCAAATTTAAACGCTAATTAACTCCTATTAAAACAAAGTTACTGAACGCAAAATACACAATTATGATAAAAAGTTTTGTCAATTTTTTTCTAACCAAATTTGAAATCAATATTGAATGCAGCATAGAGCTTCGACAAAAGGCATTATTTGTGAAAGTGGGTTATTGAAAACTATAAAATTACATCTCGTTCAATTTTAAAATTAAGTTTTAAAAAAGGTACGTTATTACTACCATAATGTATTTTAAAGTTCCTAATAGACTAAAAAGTGAAAATTTCAATGTTCAACCCTAATTTTTCGGCATTTCATCCCACTTTTTATCTGAAAGTTCCGGGCAGTCGGCCGGTTTCGTTAAGACTGGACAAAAATAAAAATGAACCCCCAAGTAAGACAGTTGTGAGTTAACTTTAGTCAATAAACCGTTGAACTCACCCAAACATAACCAGGTAGAACTTAAAAAAAGTAAACTTTTCACAAAACTTCTTATCCCCTCTAAAACTTTTCCGAATAAATTACGATGAAAATGTCCGCATACATCCTATAAAAAATTTTACAACTTTTTAAATGGTAGAACTCCTTGAAATTAGTTTTAAGCATTTCACAGTTTTAAACGAACTACTTTCCCAAAACCCGTTTAAGAATAAACAAAGTGTTCCCAAAACCAATAAAATCTTTGTCTTCAAAAAGCTTTAATTAAAGAAATTTCGAAATTGAATTATTTTAGAAACTTTTATTTTTTATCTACTTTAGTTCATATGTGTTTTATTTTAAAACTTTTAATGAAATAATCCAAGTAAACTCCCCCGCCCCAAACCCCACCACACACCACACCCAAAACACCCAACCAACCACACACACTAAACCCACCACACCACACTCAATCCATTCCCATATTTCCTAATCAAAATAATTTTTACACTAAAACCCCCCCAATATAACCCCCAATAACCCTCCCTCCCTCCCTCCTCCCAAAATAATAAAACCAAAAAAAAAAAAAATTTTGGAATTTTTAAAAAAAAACACCAAAATAACATAATAAAACAAAAACCAAAAAAAAAACCCCACCCAAAAACAACAAACCCCAAAAAACCCCACCTCCCTAAATATCCCCTTTCCTCCCTTTTCCATAATACATAAACCCCTACTAACCACCTATCCCTAATTTTTTAACACCCCTACCCCCAAAAAAAAACCCCCAAACCCCAACAAGTGAACCCCAAATCACCCTCCCAAATCGACAACCCATATCCCCCCCGGGATAAAACTCAAAACACCCCACGGTTCATAACCAAAAAACCCCGTACCCCCAAAATTTCGTTTTTCCGCTGAACGCAAATACAATAGGGGAAAACCAATCATTTTTAATGCCGGATTGGGGAAAAAAATTTAAATTTCCTTAAAATTTTTTTAAAAAATTTTTTAAAAAATTCAAAAACTTTTAAAAAAATTTTTAAAGAAATTATTTAAACAAAAAACAAAAGGTAACTAATTAAATTGCTGAAAAATTGAAATTTTTTTTTGATTTTACAAAATCCTTTTAAAACCCCAATTTTAAATTTAAAAAAAAAGTTAAAACGGTTTTTAAAAACCTTACAAAAAAAAAATAAACCCCAAAATTTTAAAAAAAATTTCTTGTTAAATTTTCATTGTTTGGGTTTTTCAAAAAATAAATTTAGTTTTCTTAAAATTAAAATTTTTAAATTGGGAGGAGAATTCACAAATTTTTTTAAAATTTTTTTTGGTTTGAAAAAAATTTTGTTTTTATTAAAAAAATTTTATAATTTTTTTAAATTTAAATTTAAAAACAAATTTTTTTTTTAAATTTTTAAAAAATATTTTTAAATTTTTAAAAAAGGGAATTTTAAATATTTTTAAAAAAATTGGGCCATTCAAAAAAAACAAAAATTTCCCCAAAAACCAAAAAAAAATTTAAAAAAAATGTTTAAAAGGGTTTTTTTTTTTTTTTTTGGGAAATTTAATTTTTTTTTTTAAAATTTTTGATTCTTTAAAATTTTTAAAGGGTTTTGGGAAATTTCGAAATTTTTTGGGAAAACCAATTTTTTTTTTTTTTTACGTTTTAAAAAAAAAAAGGGACAAAAACAAAAAAAAAAAATTTTTTTTGGAAATCAGTTTAAAATTTTTTGAAAACAAAGTTTTTTTTAAATTTCTTTTTTAAAATTTTTTTCAATAAATTATGCAAACATATTTAAAAAAAAACTTTAAAAATTTTATTCCAAATTTGAAAATTTTGTAAAAAAAAAGTAAAAATCAAGTTCAAAAAAAAATTTTAAAAATTTTTTAATTTAATTTTTTTTTTAAATAAAATTTTAAGAAATTTTTTCTAAAACAAATTTTTTTAAAAAAAATGATTTCCTTTCAAAAGGATTTTAAAAAGGGATTTTAAAAACTTTAAATTTTGTAGGGAAAAATTTTTTTTTGGAATTTAAATTTTTTTAAAAATTTTTAAACCCCTTTTTTGTTGAAATAACAATTTTTCATTAAATTTAAAAAAAGGGCATATAAATTTTTTTAAAAAGGAATTTTTAAAGTTTTTTTCATTTGGGTTATGAATTTAGGAAAAATTTTAAATTAAATTTTTAAAAACTTTCTTTTTTGGAAATTTTTTTTTCCTTTTTTTAAAAAAAATGTTTAAATTTAATAAAGTTTGAATTCCCGATTTTCTTTTTTTTAAATTAAAATTTTAAAATTTTTAATTTTTTTAATTAAAAGTTAAAAACTTTTTTTATGTTTTTTTCTTAATAAAATTAATTTAATTTAAAAATTACCCTTTTTTTTAAAAAAAGGAAATTTAAAAATTTTATTTATTTTAAAAATTTGAAACTAAATTAACGATAAGGGGCAAATTGGATTTTAAGGAAGGTTTTTAAAAAGGGGTTTTTTTTAAAGTTGTTTTCCCCGATTTTTAAAAAAAGGGGGTTTTCTTTCGGGAAATTTCAAAATTTTTAATTAAAGTAAAATTTAAAAAATTTTGGGGCAAAATTTTTTTTTTTTTGTTTTTTTTTTTTTTTTTACCCAAAAAAAATCGCCCCCCAAAAGGAAAACAACCCCCGAAAAAACCCAAAAAAAAAAAAATTTTTGGAAATAAAATTAAATTTTAAAATTTTTTATTTAATTTAAATTAAATTTAATTCATTAAAAAGTAAATTAATTTTTAAATTTAAATTTTTTAAAAAAAATTTTAAAAAAAAATCGGTTTTTTACCAATTTTAAAAAAAGATAAAATTTTAAATTTTAAAAACCTTTTAAATTTTTAAAATTTTAATTTTGAATTTTTAAAATTAAACATTTAAAAATTTTAAAATTTTTAAATAAATTTAAGGGAAAAATTCCATTAAAATTATTTTTCTTTAAATTAAATTTTTAAATTTTCAAATTGGGAAAATTTTTCAAAAAATTTTTGGGAAAAAAAATGATTTTTTAATTTAAATTTGGCTTTTTGGTAAAAAAACTTTTTTTTTTTTAAATTAAATTTAAAATTTTTTTTAAAATAAAAATTAAAATTTTTTTTTGGGTTAAATTTAAAAAATTTAATTTTTTTTTAATTGAAACATTAAAATTTCCAAAATTGGAAAATTTTTTTTTTTTTAAAATTTTTGGAAAGCAAAATTTTTTTGTTTTTGGTTTACCTTTTTAAAAAAAATATTTCAAATATCTCAGCTTCTTTTCTCGCATAGTCTAATTAGTGCGCTTTAGTCAAAATACCTCTACGCATTTTGGAAAATATATTACAAATAAAATCCGTAAATCCATGCGTAACTGGAAAAAAGCAGAAATTCCTAAAAAAATCTAACCTTCGTTTATTTTCTTAAGGTGCCTCGCTTATTCTTACAAATAGACCCAACAAATCCAATATGTTTAAATTTGCAAAAATATACAGTGCATTCTTATTATAATTCTGTAAATAAAGAAGTTAACAGAAACTCAATATATAATGACTAACCCAATTCAACAGCCTTTATCTCGAAAACGGTAAAAGACAGGGTAGCTGTATCTTATATAAATTGTCTTAGAATTAACGTAGAATATAAAAATAAAAAAATACACGTGTCCCATTTAAAATTTTCAAGTCAGTAGCTGTGGACCTCTTTTGGGACACCCTGTATAAAAAATAATCCAAAATTTGAAGAATCTTGTTTAGACCGAACAACTTTTGTATTAAACTTTTCTTTGTAAACCTGATAGAAAATGAGTTAGAGGGGAGGGCAGTCAAAATATGGT
>JARFJB010000803.1:0-114845 GCA_036346205.1 Vesta saturnalis
GGGTGCCAAGTTTACCTTTAACTCCCTTTATCCAGGTACGCTAATAATTTTCACTATTTAAATTTATATTTATGTAATATTATGTTGCAGCGAACTGCTCTCGCATGCGGCATTTCCGAGAAAACCGTAACTCGGACAAAGGCAAGAATGGCTCTCGCTTTAGAATCTGGAAATCGGCGCCGGATTCACCGCAAAAACATAGTCTGCGTTTGAAGTCGAAGTCAGAGGATGTCGACGAATACGTGAAAGACGTTTTGAAACGAAAAATTTACACCATGCATGCAACTGGTAAATAATTCAAAAATTATTGTTGAAATGGAGTTAATCACTGTTTAATTTTAGGCTCACACATTACTATCGAAAAACTCCAAACTGAACTTAAAGAAGATAAAATATTTACCTTCAGTAAAACGAGTTTAAAACAATTGTTACACAAAATTGGTTTTGAATTCAAAGTTGACGATGGAAACAGCGTTCATATTGCTGGTGCTCGAGCAACATTTTTGCGAAAATATTTTGCTAATAAAAGTTGTGAAATTAGTTACGATCCTGTGTTTTTTGATGAGGCGTGAATTTTTAGTCGAGGAAGCGTTCGCAAATCATGGCATGATAATGATTTGAAAAGCACAAAAAACAAACCGCTAGGAGAAGGAAAACGCTAATTAAAATAGTCCGATGTGTTAAAAATATTTTTAACCGAATAAATTTTAGTTGTATCGTACTGAGTGCTGGCAACAAGATATTCGAACAATAATTTTATTTAAATTTGACAGCGCGGCTTAAATTTGAAAATGGCATAGAAACATTAACGATGTTTTGTTGGTATTCAAAATTACTAACTATATGAACCAATAACGACATACGTTTTTAAAATCTTAAACCATGCTTTACTAAAACATGAGTCATAAGAGACCTCTCGCCGGCCCGACTATATCGTCGTTTTCGTGAGAAAGAATTCAATTGTGATGATGACATTTATAAAGACATTGAAGATGTTATAAATGCTAAGTATAATATTAATTCAAATAACACTATGCTTAATGGAAATATTGTATTATCGTCCTGCTTATCTAATGTATAGCTACTAAATAAAGAAATATTAATAACTATGATTTGTTTTTGTGATCTCGATTTAGGCATAAATACCCTGCTTTATACATCTAGGTAAACAATCTTAGGTAAGAAGCGAAAAAGTGCAGGTGGTTTTGTGAATACTCTAATCAATAAACTTCCGGTTGAATTGCACTTACCTGGCTACCAGTATTGTGGTCCTGGTATATAGTTAGAGAAACGACTCGCATGAGGTGACCCCGGTATTAATCAATTAGTTGCTCAGTGCAAACTTCATGATATCAGTTACAGTGACAGAAATTACCAAGATTTAGAAAGTAGATATAAAGCAGATCAAATTCTAGAAGAAAGAGCTTAGGAACGCTTTCAATCATCAGGCGCAACATTAGGTGAACGAACTGTAGCTTTAGTAATCAGTACCCTCATGAAAACAAAGAGAAAATTAGAAACGTCGATCTAATCTGAAGAAGAAATCCTTATGATGGAAATTTATTGCATTTACGACAAACAATAACTAAAAAAATTAAACCTAACGGAAATTTTACAGACACAATAAAGTCAGCGCTTTCAACGGCAAAACGCGTGGTAAAAAGCTTAGGAGGAAAGAAAAACATTAAAGTTCCTAGAGTAATTCCGTTACCAGGGTTTTTACTATTTCTTATTCGCAGGATTATCAGCAATCGGTGCTTTAGCTGGCGGCGCATCGGGAATTGCTAAAGCAGTCAATAAAACTAAGATTACAAAGAATTGCATGAAGAGGCATCGCGCCATAATTGTATGATGGAATCTATTGCTATAGGCGGCGCACTTTATCTAAAACCATACACATCTGGAGGTAGTGCGTTATAATTATAGATTACCGGAAAGACCGGTAGGGATATTTTTATGAGCCTAAATTACCATGGAAAAATGAATCTGGAATTATTAACTTAGACAACTAAATCGGGCCAGGTACGCATTGAGTTTGCTACAAAAAGCCAGTTAAAAAGGTACGGCATTACGATAGTTTCGGTAATCTTCGACCACCAACTGAAGTGAGTAACTACTTTCGAGGATGTAAAATTTATTATAATTGCAACCAAGATCAAGAATTTCATACTATTTTTTGCGGATACCTATGAATACAATATTTACATAAATAATCGATACAAGCTAAAATTTTCTCAGTTATGTCAATAGCATTCAGTTTAGAAGGTGTTGGTAATACTGCTAGCTACAACTTCTATTCACCGATAGAACTAGATTTGGGGAAGAAATACGTTATCGGATTGGTTGGATTTTACGGTTGCAACCGCATTAGAAACATTTATACAGGCAACGATAGATTTTATTTTAGAACAAATCAATCTCATTTGTAAGTGATTAATATTCCACACGGTGCATATGAGTTAGATGAAATTAGTGATTATCTAAAATCTAAAATACCCACAAGTAAATTTATCATTAGGACAAACAACAATACACTTAAATGTGGCATTGGTCACATTCTAAGGTTTGAGTCTAAAATATTAGAACCAAATATTTTTCATACGTCTGCGTTAGACATCCAAGTACCGTCAAATGGGGCGAAATTGACTTCGCGGGGCGACTTTGATCTGTATGTCACGACTAAATAATGCTACACTCTGAGTGCAAGCGCGCCAAGAGTATAACGCGAGCTTCACACTCCATGCTGCAGGTAGTCAAGATTATACATTGCGGTGTTCCGTTAGTTTATATAAAGCGTCTTTTTTATTATAATAGACAATTTAAAATAGTGCTAATTAAGTGGTATTTACAGACCTCTGGAAAGTTGTCATACATCACAAGCTAAAACCTACAAGGACTACGCCGATGAGCTGGTGGAAGAAGCCCTTCGCAATGTTGCAGAACAAGGGTAGAGTTTGCCGAAAGCATCAAGTCGTTACAAAACTCCTTACGGAACTTTTAATAACCGTTACCATGATCGCCACGGTAGGAAAAACGATGGTCAAATTGTGTTTAACGCTGCTGAAGAAAAGCAATGATCACATGTGCATCTATTCGTGGAGAGTGGGGTTATGTCACTTCTTGAAAGACACAAAGGTGACGTTACACAAAGACTTTCTGCTAACATCAAAAGATCGCGAGCAATTGTATCCAGGAAAGTCTAATTAGTTATTTCGGTAACCTAAATATAATATATAAATATTTATTTTAAGTAGATGTAAAATCATGAACTGTTAGAATAATTTAACGTGTAAAGGTGTTAGTTTCATGGTAAAACAGTTCAAAAATATTCGTAATTATGCTAGACAAAATCACATTAATATAGTTGAAACATATATTTTATGTAATTTTCAAATTAAAAAAAATTTTTTTTTTTGCAGGTCTTGTTTACGTTTCGGGAATGTAACATTTCTATTCCCATCTTCAGAACGACTTATTCGTTAAGTTATATAAGATATGGCATAAGTGTTGAAACATTAAAAACTAATTCATATATGTAATCTGAAAAACAATAACACAATTGTAACTAGTTTATAAATATTAGATTTAAAACTTACCAACTATTTGCTAAACTTATAGTAATAAATATTAACAAAAAATAGTGACTACATGAGAAAGTAAAATCACATATTGGAGGTTACCCCTTTACATCCTACAAAATAAGGTTAAGAGCAATATGTTTAATAAAATAATTAAGAAAGTTACCGTGACAACCGGGAGAGTTTAAGTCCCCCATCGTATTAATTAATAAATTTATACTTAAAGATAACTTGGAAAAACACAGATTACAATAAGAAAAATCTCAAATGATGTAAATACATTAGCAAGCAGAAAAATTAATTTTCAAGATGGAAACTTAATTCATTAGCAGCATCAAAAGGTAATAATTTAATGGAGTTTTCGATGTTGGAAATTAAATCTTCAAAAGGTATTACCCTCCTTTAGAAAGCGCTTCAATAGCATAATCTGAAACAACATTATCAGAAAGGTTTATAACTGTTTTTTATAATCAATAGATGGTTTATTATTTTGTTGTTTGTATAATTTATTAAATTTTTCTTTCTGACGTTGACACACACTGATAGATACCTTCATAAATTATCCAACCACCATCCACGTCAAAAAATTAGTGTAATTAAATCTTTAGAAGATCGAGCAAAACGAATTTGTGACCCTGAATTCTTGAATGATGAATATAAATATTTAAGAAAATCCTTACAAGATAATGGATATTCACTAAAGAAAAACCAGTTCTTAATGTTGGTACTGCTTTTCTTCCTTTTATAGCTAATGTTACAAATAGAATTGAAAAAATCCTAATGGCATTAGGACTATTTTTAAACCTACAAGAAAAATTAAAGAATATTTAAAATCACCTAAGATGTATCAAACCCTCTGTCATCTTCCGGAGTGTATAAGTTATCTTGTTCATGTGGAAAAGTATACATCGGAACCACAAAACGTAGCTTTG
The DNA here is from genome assembly GCA_036346205.1 of Vesta saturnalis. Lineage (NCBI taxonomy): Eukaryota > Metazoa > Arthropoda > Insecta > Coleoptera > Lampyridae > Vesta > Vesta saturnalis. The sequence continues at coordinate 4,511 of JARFJB010000803.1, forward strand.
ATACAAGACGCAAAGAACATATGAGATTTTGTAGATTGGGTCAACCAGAGAGGTCTGCTGTGGCTGACCATGCCCTGAATAATCTAAATCATGACATTCAATTTGACAATATGGAAATATTGTCAAGACAAACTCATTATTATGTTCGTTTGCAACGTGAAGCTATTGAAATATATAAACACCCGAATAATTTTAATAGACAAGAAGAAAATCTCCGTTTAAATAGGTTTTGGCATCTTATAATTAAAAAAAAAAGCATAATGATACGTCTTAATTTTGATTTTAATTTTAGCTTTTGGTATGTCTAGGTTTTTTGCTGTGTTTTTCCTAGACCTTGAAGCAAATGCTTTACCAATTATATGTTAAATTACCACAGCACTATAATTTAACATAAGTAGTTGAAATTAAATTAAAATTAAAAATTACAAAGAACGTTTTACATTGTGCTTTTCATTGTTAATAACACTTCCAATTATTGATAAAGATATCTCTTTGTTAGATTTAACTGGGTTATTTTATTTGATGTGATGTTTAGATTTGTGAATGCTTATATCATTTTCAAATTGAAGTTTTCCACAACTTTACACTTACATCATAACTCGATTAAATTTTGTTAAATGTGTTTTTGGCTGACAAATTCCATTGTTAGCTTTCGTCGTAGAGAGTGTTCTGGTTTGTCATCTTTAAGGCAGTTTAACTATATTTAATTTTTAATGGCCTCTAGTTATTCTTTACTAAAATTTTAAATTTAATTTTTAAAGTTGGCTTTTTACGTTTCTCAAACTGTTGTATTAATAGCAGGCTGATGTTTATGTTTTAATTTTTCAACTTTGACAAAATTGTTTAAAACATCTTTAACAATTCTTACAAATATTACTGCTGACGAAGATAACTGTAAGTGTTATCGAAACGTTTAGATTGTATAATTTAAATACACCATTAAAAATCCCAAAGAAGATAAGTATTTTATTATGAGTGTTAATGGTGAAAGTTTACATTTTCATATTTCTAATGTATTGCTTACAAACGTAGTTATTGCATCAGACGTTCCCCTTCCTTTTCGAAAACCATATTGCTGTTTGTAGAAAACATTATTGCTTTCAAAAAAGTGCACTACTTGTTTGTATAGTACTCTTTCTATTATTTTACTAAATATAGGCAAAATTGAAATTGGTTGATAATGCATTTAGGAAAAATTCCAGTTTTAATAATAATAATAATAATATTTTTTTAATAGTTGTATGAAGAAACTTGTACAAAATTGGCACTGAAACCGAAAAATCTCTGGTACCACTATTGGGTTTTTAAAAAATGGAAAGATCATATTTACGTTTTATAACAAAATTATTTTTAGTTTTTTTTTCGCTCTAATTAAAAAGTTATATTAAATTAAAAATAAATTTTTGAAGAGAGTATCCGAAACACGCCGACATGCAGTGTTTTGACTTTTAATCGATTAAATCTTGTTATTATTGTCAATATATTGATAAATATATCAAAAATGTCAAACCTTGAAAGTTATCGTGCTTGCTTCGTACCATTATGTACGAATACTACAAAAACAACTCCCCAAAAAATATTTTTAAATGTTCCAAAAGATGTTAAACATCGAAATAAATGATTACAAGCAGTGCGACGACCTAATCCCAAAACAACATTTTTTTTTGTTGTAAAGTTCATTTTAATGTAAGTATTTTATAATAATATAGTAATTAATAATTATTTATGTAAAAGTATAAATTGAATAAATATAATTCGATGATAAATTTTTTTAACTAAACTCCAAATCATAACTTTTAAGAAAAAAAAACATTTCTATGAATAATTTAAAACGATTAAATAATCAATTTGTACACGGGTATTAAATGGTTTCGGTTTAATTTTATATTTTAATTACGCACTAGGTTATGTACTATACGAAATTGAAATTTTAAAAGCGTATATAATGGTGGTTCGTCTGTTGTTATGTCGTTTAAATAATTCTCATGATTTAATTTTTTTTTTAGCTGAAAGAAGACACGGAGAATGATATTTACTATACTACAACGGGAAGTACAACAAAAATTAAAATTGATGTAGTGCAAGTTTAGTTGTCAACCTAACCGTAAACTTTATCACATATGACTAAATAAAAGTAGCTATTATTAGTATATTATATATAGAGGGACCAAAGTGCAGCATTTAATCCCGCGAGTGGGGTTTGTTGCCTCGAGGCCAACAACCACTCAAGGGATTTGGCACTCTGGTCCCGAAGTATATACGCTATTTTTGCACTTCCAAAGTATTTATTTTTTATGTACAATACTTCCAAATTTGTTCGTGTCAATGTGACAAATTTGTATAAAATTATCTACAAATCTTGTTATTTGAAAAAAAAAACAGTCGGTTAGCATGGAAATTAGTAAACAGCGGTAGCAATATCTGAAAAATTTTTTACAAAAGGGTAATAAATACGTACGACGAATTTGATCTAGAAAAAGCCGCTGAAGAGACTTTAGAAGACTTATTTACTGCCTTCCATATCTCGTAAAATTTACGATATATTTTTGGGTCTAGGTGAATTTATCGAAAGCATTTTATCGAATGACAATTGACCGAATAAAATTTATCGAAAAATAATTTACCGAAAAAGCAATTTATCGAATAAGCAATTTATCGAATAACAATTGACCGAATGGTAAATTTATCGAAAAAAATGCAATTGGTATCCTTTGTGAATGTTTTGAAAAAGACACTTCATTCTCACATACAATTTACTAAATAAATTACATAAAAAATGATGAATATATGTATTATTAAAAACTACGGTACTGTACACAATCACTATACACGACAATGTGAAAATGTTCATTTATTTTCCGTAAATACTAGTAAAGGCAAAAATCAAACAACATTTTATACACTTGATATATTTAAGAAATCGCCCAATGATGTAAAAACATTAAACATTAAAAAAAAATTTATTTAAATTCATTGGTAGTTCTCAATTAACTAAATAGACAAATCCAATAATTATAACAAAAGCCTTAATTGTGTTATGCTGAAATGTTGGTTACTAAATTACCTAAAGGTGTTTGAGACATTATTTACTTTTTATTGTACATTAATTGCTTCTCTTATACCAGTATCGAATCTATTTTAATAAGCGATGCCACGCAGATAGTCAAGCATGTTATTGGCGTCAAAGTTTTCAGCAAGTTGTTTGATTCTCTGAGCACAATCTCTGTACTTTTTATGAGTACTACTTGCTTCTTGTCCGGCTACATATTGTTCGATTCTCAATTCGTGAAGTCCTTGTTCCCTCTGGATTTCTTTAACAAATTTCCAGATATTCGGATGATTTGTACAAATTTGTTGTTCAAAACCTCGATGCCAACCTTTTACTGAATTGTTGTCCTACCCACGTATCTTCGAAGTAATCGACGATTGGTTGTAACTCTGGTGGCAGAATATCATCATCGCACAACAAAAGCTTCGACCACATATTGCGTTGGAACAAATGCTATGGCAGAAAGTAATCTTATTTTCAAAGCAAAATCTGTATCTGTTTCGTATCTTGCTTTCAGACCATATAATTGGATTTGGCGATAAACGCATTGGCAAAATGGAAAAACAACCAGGATGCATCGATTGGGGAATGCACTCACCATTCCATTGATCATGGCAGGTTCAAATTACATCATAATGGTTGATGGACCTAGTAAGGGTTGCAATTCCTTCACCTCCCGTAATAATCGGTGGTATGTTTCTTCCCTTTTGTCTGGTAGAAGCGCATAGATCAATGGTATAGCATTATTTTGCTGTAATCCATGAATCCATGAAGATTTCGTCTCGTACTAAATATTAACATTCGATCTTCTGCGGGACCGGAATCAAATAAAAGAAACGGATCCCCACGTTTGGTGTTGGTAAATTCTTCAGGAAAAATAATTGCACTACGTTGAGTAGGTAAAGCTGGAGCAGCATTCTGCTTTTGGCGAATCCTTCTTATTGTCCTTTTTATTACATCTACCTTTGGAAGTTGAGCTGCACCCGCTTGAGTAACTGTTGCACTAGCATTAGACACAATATAGTGAGGTGCGTCTTGAGTATTTGTAGCACTGTCACGGATGTTATCCATAACTTTGCTTGCCTCTACATGTGCTGCATCGACAGCATGATTATGATTATCACTGTTTTTAGTCACTTGATCTTCCACTGTGATAGCACGTCCACCACATTTTATTTTTTTGTAATTTTCACATCTCCAGTAAATTGTGGTATCAACTTTTCGATCTTGATAATATAATTGACTGTCCACGTATAATTTTGTCTTCCCATTTTCACTATTTATAAACACTAACGGCATTTTTAATATGTTTGTTGCGCGTCACTCTTAAGTAACAATTGCCAGTAAATAATATTCGTAAGGTGTAATAATATATACCCATAACAATAATAAGTCAGCAAATAACGATTATCGATTAGCAATTAATCTTGGAACTTTCGAGTTTTCCAAGATTAAAATACAATTATTCCACCAAGAATGTTTAGTTTATGCACCCATAATGGGCCACCTCATTAGCGACGGGGCCCCATTAGCGACAAGCCATGCGGAGATTCACAATAATAGCTTTTTAATTATAGAAGAATGTGCATTCCTCTAATTTTTCGTTAACTTCAAAACATTCACAAAGGATACCAATTGCATTTTTTTCGATAAATTCACCATTCGGTCAATTGTTATTCGATTAATTGCTTATTCCATAAATTGCTTATTCGATAAATTGCTTTTTCGGTAAATTGTTTTTCGATAAATTGCATTCAGTCAATTGCTATTCGATAAATTGACCGCACACCGTATTTTATAATTATCAATATTCGTTAATACTGTTCCTTTACTTTCGGATGCCCGACACAACGTGTAAGTGGAATGAAATCTAAAAGGGGGTCGATTCTAAATGGAACTTTCCTCGATGTTGCGGTACTTTGGATGGAAAGCATATTAGAATTAAACGGTCTTCTAATTCAACATCGTTGTTTTACAACTACAAGGGAACGTATAGTATTGTGTTGTTTGCCATGGTCGATGCGGACTATTGTTTTACATATATAGATGTTGGACATGATGGCAGGGCCAATGACAGCGCAGTATTTAAGAACTCTACTTAAAGATAGCACTCGAACAAAACCTCCTGAATTAGCCACACGAGGGACTTTGCGTAGCAAACGACGCGTTTTGTCTACTGTTTGAAACCATTTACACACAGAGGACTAACAGTAGCAGATAATAGTATTTAATTGTGGATTATCCCGAGCAAGGCGCGTTGCTGACAATGCATTTGGCATTTTAGCCAGTAGGTTTCGCGTTTTTAATACCCCTATACCACTCCATGTGGACACAACAGAAACTCTAGTGAAATCAGCTTGTGCTATCCACAACTGGCTCAGACAGACGTCTTCCAAAACTTATATCCCTTTAGGTTCTGTAGATGAGGAAGACGAACACAGGAATGATAACTCCAGGAGCTTGGTGGGAGGTACCGACTTTGATGGCGTCATTAGGCATGTAAATTTGTTTTTCGAGAATATTATGTTATATCACGTATGTATTAATGTCAGTAAAGTAATATTGAAATTAACCAAAAATAATTTATTTAGGCCTACTTATCATATTGGATGAAGATTCTCTGGCAGTGACAGCTCCATGCCAGAATACTTCCGCAGTTGAAAACCACACAAACTTCGATTTGTATACCTCACTTGCACCTGCACCACTTTTTTGTGATTTTAGTTAGTTCTTTTCTGTAGGTGTCACGTAAACTTTTAATATTCTTTTTAACCTGTTCAACTGTAGTAGGCATTCCAGCATCCTTGACATTTTCCAACAGTTTACTGTAAGCTGCATCTTTCACATTCCTATGTAGATACTCCTTTGAAGAAACGTCCCACAAGCACGGATAGTTTTGAAATAAATTTAAAAAATCAATAACCTGCTTCCCCGACCACTTCAATTCAGTCATTTCTAAATACTCGCCAACTGGTGGTGCCAGCTGCGAATTTTGTGGTCACATTAAGCTGATAGTAGCGGCTTCTTTTAATTCGCAGCTGATACCAGGCTATTGTTACCCGTGCTTTAGTGTATTTCAATTTCAATGCTTACGGTTTAAATGAGAGCGGTTATTAGTAGCAAAGCAACTTTTACTACTTGTGTTAAAACAAATCAAATACGTACTTATAGAGCGAGTATCTATTAACTTAAATTAGATTCAGTAATTTAAACCACTCTTTACCTCATACTCATTAATAGAAAACAGCCTCGACTGTGTAACGTCATCAAACGCATCGTTGTTATGAACGAGTGATTCGAATGCTTCAAAAAAACTCAAAAATGTTTGTGGGTCGCCGTTAAACATTTTTATTTGCAAGTTTGGCAATTTGACTAGGCTTGAGCAAGACTCCAAATGTGGCTGTTGAGAATAATTTTCCGTTGGTATAAATTCACCAGGTATCGTTCTAGGCGCGGGCTGTTCTGTGGCAATATTAACGTTATTTGTGCTAGGAGGCTGTGGTGACAGAATTGGTGTAGAACGTTCAGATGCAGAGACATGGCTAGAAGCTTGTGCTTCTTGAACCAGGGAGCGAGTACGAGCTTGTAAAAGGAAGTGTTTACCTGTAGCAAGAGCTTGAAAGTACTCATTTTTGGAATTCAGCATAATCGTCACAGTGTAAAGCTCTGGTTTCCTCGAAAGCGGTACCGGCAAATTGCGATGGCAATAATGCGACTTATGACGTCAGATTGCGGTGGAAAAATCAGGGTTCTTTATTGAGGCAAAGAAATGTGTAAACTCAGAAAGCGTCGCCAGTACGGTTTGGCAATGAAAACGAGCGACACGGACGATCTCGATGTTGCTCTTTTAGTAGTGCTAGATGACGAGGAATCAGAGGAAGAGATTCATAGAAGAAGTGAATCTAAACTTTTTCAAAAAAGAACTGCAGAGGGTGCATACCAAATTTTGATTTTTCGCCATCTATATACTAACTAAAATAAGTTCAGGGAATATTTTCGTTTGACGCCGGTCTTATTTGATTACGCCTTATGATATATAAAAGACGATCTTTGTTCAATACCAACAAATCGTGTTCAAAATCCATTGACTCCTGAGCAAAAATTATGCCTGCTTCTAAGGTAGTATTTCCATTAATACTAACTACATCAAACACAATAGTAACACGTATGTCTTATATATACTTTTATTTCAAGAAATATTTACATGTGTTTGTTAAATTTACATATTTATAAAGTACTTTCGCTAGGCTCCGCCATTACTAAAGTAGCGGATGGTCCCATTGGAGTTACAAAATCCTCGGTAACAAATGTACTGTTTGATGTGGAGCTACCTGCTGATGATGGTCCATGCCCATAGTCAGGACTTGCCAATGCTGATAGATGTTCAATCTCTGCATTTCCTACTAAATTTCCAATTTGCATTCGGAGCCTAGCCTGAACGACTTTTGGCAACTGTTTACTTATTTTTGCCATTGATGCAAAGAATAAGTCATTTTCATCTTGCTTTTCCATATTTTTTAGATCTTGCTTTTCAGCTATTTGTTTTAATATCTTCAAACGTTCATCAGCAGGTGTGGATGTAGTTGTACATTTACGTTTGGTAACTCTTGGAGTTTTACAATTTCAGCTTCGGCTTCTTGGATATCTGAAATATCGTTGCTAGTTTCGTCTGCGGTAATAAGTAATTCAGACTGTTGTTGCTCCATGTTGTTGCCTCTTTGCTACAATGAGCCGTGCTATTTTCCACACTCTGTTGAGATTCAGACTGTCCTATGTTGCTGAGAGTGCTAAAAATAAAATAAAAAATATTTTATTATCAGTAAAATAAGGAAACATAAATTTACCTCCTCTTGCCCGAAGAGATACTATCTAAGAATGACAGCTGGTCCGATCTTTTCTTCGCTGCTTCCCCAGATGAACCCGTGCTAGGTTTGCCTCGTCTTACATATCCCCACCTCTTGTTGCAATCATTATCTATAAATATAAAAACAAAAACAATGAGGTAAGTGTCGTGAATTACTAGATGTTATTTTTGTAGGTTTTTGGCTACAGGAGAATCATTTCGATCATTGGCGTTTCAGTTTAGAATATGCCATTCATGGATTAGTATAATAATAAGGCAGGTTGCTGAATCCATTGTTACAAGAATGCTCACTTTGGTAATGCCACAACCAACAGAGGAAATGTTCAAAACAATATCTAGGAAATATAGATCTCTTTGGGATTTTCCGAACTGTGTTGGAGCAATTGATGGTAAACACGTTCGGATAAAGGCTCCAAAAAATAGTAGTTCCCCTTTTTTCAATTACAAGGAGTTTTATTCAGTGGTTATGTTAGCAATTGTAGATGCAGATAATAAATTTGTTGCAGTAGACATAGGATCGTACGGGAGAGAAGGAGACGTAGGTAAATGCATTACAATGAACGTAATTTTTAATTTTTCTGATAAAACAAATTTCATTTTAGGCATATATTTAAAAAGCAGATTTGGAGAAAAGATTCTGAAAAAAGAATTTAATATTCCACCGCCACAACCACTGCCTGGAATGAATATCCTGGTACCCCATGTTATTCTCGGGGATGATGCATTTGCTCTTCATGAACATGTCATGAAACCATATCCAAGAAATCAATCAGTGACTGATAAAACTAAAGCAATATATAATAACAGACTTTCCCGAGCTCGCAGGACAACTGAAAACGCCTTTGGCATTCTTTGTGCATTTTTTCGAATATTTTTTCAGCCAATTGCTACGCATCCGGAAACCACGGATAAACCAATCATGTGTGTCTGTATTTTATATAATCTTCTGCGAGAAGCAAATATACTTCCGACATCAACTAATAGTAGAGATAAATATCCAGTACCTACAGAAAATTTACTTCCACTAATTCACAACAACGTGCGTGGGGCAAATAGCAGTCCAAATTCGTGAGATATTTAAAACATATTTTAATGGACCCGGTGCTGTAGCATGGCAGGAACAGCATTACGGAGAAAACTAATCAATCACAGCAATGTAAAATATTATAAATAAATATTTTTATCCGCAAACGTCACAAAATGACATTTTATGACTCAATGTCAAAGGTAAAAGTTTTACTTTTCAGACATGGAGTAAAAGTTGTACCTTTGTGCCTAGGCATTTTTATTTTTACCAAATGTGCGTTGTTATGGTTTCATTACTTGCAAAGCGTTTACTTGCAAAGCGTCCTGATTATATTCTTTTACCTGCTAATTATGTTTGATCTTTCCTTTCGATCTTTACCAATTATTTTTACGTTAGCGGATAAAAAAGTATATGTTATTCGGAGTAAAAGTGACCTTATGTAGCTCAGCTGAATTATTTGCCTCACTTCGTTCGGCAAAATAAACATTCAGCTTCACCACATAAAGTATCACTTTTACTTCTAATAACATAATATACTATTATGGTAGTGAGAAGTTGTAATAGTGTATTACCTGTTATTTGAAGTATCTGGGCTATTTCCTTTCCTTCCATAAACTCTGTTTTAGTTGGTTTTTTCCGTAATCTTTACATTGGACATTATAAAACATTCATGACTTCTAACAAAATCTATCAATATTTCGTCCTGCTCACTTGCCCGTTCAGTGTGTTTTATTAGTCCAGAATACATTACGCTAGAAAAAAAAACACCATTAAATAACGTAAACTTTATAAGATAAAATACTAATACCTATTTTATCAGTTTTATAATATAAAAAACGAAATCAACACACCGTTGACGAACTGTTTCCCGCCGCATTGGCTACCGCATTCACTATGCCGGCACCGTCATATAGCGTTGCGGTGGCTACCAACGCTTCCTTAAAAACCACTGCTATCGATGTGCATGGTACAGTTTTCTATGACGTCATTCGCCGCATTATTGCGGTCGCAATTTGCCGGTACCGGTTTCGAGGAAACCAGAGCTTTATTTCTCGTACAAAAATAATGTGTGTGCTTCGTGCACACACTCACAAAACTCGTAATAATAACATTTTATTCAAGTTTTGAATATTCCAAAAGATATCGCGTTTGGCGCGTTTGATAAGAAAACTCGTTTTTGAACCTGAAATATTTTTATGTGAAATGGGAAATGTTTATATATTAAAATTGTGAATTTATGTAATTATAATAAAATAATTTAAAGTAAAATCACTGCATATTGCATTTTTAAATTAATAAAATTGTATCTAGGCTATTGTGTAAGAATTTGTTCACCAAACTAATTTTTGAAATTAGAAAATGCCGGGCAGCCACATAAATAATAGTTTGTGACAAAGTAAGGATTTATTTTAAATCGTTACACACCCCTCGTTCTTCGGAAGAAAAAGCGTAGCTTTTTCTGTGAGCTGACGGCGTCGGGTTGGTCGGAGGGTGGGGTAGGCAAAATTATTTACTCTTTTCCCACAACTAAATATATTTTCATTTCATTTTCAATAAACCTAACCCTACAATCTATAACTTAGAATGACTCCTTTCTACAAAAAAATTAATTAACAAAAGCTTTTTTTTTTCTTTCTTTCTACTGGCGGGGGGCGCACTGGCACTGTATAGACAGGACCCCCAATGTACCGCAGCGCGAGCACAAAAGGCGGGCGCGGCTTAAATACTTAAATACGACCCCCGTCGGTGTCCGGTTTCCCCGTACCTCCAACATAGGCTGGCGGCGCGAGTTGGAGAGCGGGCGGCTGCTATGTGTGGGGCGGCGGTACAGCGGTTGTAGGAGCACCTCCGATTCCCCCCATCCGTGTTTATTCCTCTCTACCAGAATCAGCCAAGGAGTCGGTCCAGGGGAGGTGGCTCTGTCCACCATGATCGGTCGGCGGATAGGTTCGGTTTCGTTGGTATTATGGGGCATCGCAGCGCCGGTTGCCTCCCTTCGAGGTCTTAACCACCAATGACGGCAACTGCGCGGAGTTGCCTCCCCCTCCTCTTGATGTTCCATTCTCCATCCTTGGTTCATAGTCCTGTAACAAAGTTTTTGGTTAACGGTGTTTTCGTTCCACACTAAGCGCCCCTTGCGCGGTTGCCTCGTCAGAAAGGTAGGGTTTTAGGTCCTTGACGTGTATCCGGGTTAATTTGTGATTATCGGCGGCGTGTTTTAAATTAAAAACGACACAATCTTAGTAATAATATACGGTCCGGAGTATTTCGGCGCAAGCTTAGCGGCGACGCCCTGTGCGGCAGAGGATAACGGATGATGTTTACGTAGGACACGGTCTCCTAGGTGCGGTTTCCATTCGCGGCGTCGTAGATTGTAGTGTCCTTCCTGTTTCGGCGTTTATCTAGTCAGAGTTTGGTGACGGGTCGGTTTCGCGTCTCAAGGTTCCCGCAAGTTCCAGTTCGCGACCGAAATTCAAGAAAGCTAGAGTAAATTTGGTCCATTCCTGTACGGCTGTGTTGATCGCGAAAGTTAGGGCGCGGTGATTGTTATTGCAAAACTGGGCGATCATGGTTTTCAGCGTGCGGTTCGCCCTTTCGACGGAGTTCGCTTGCGGAGTGTACAGCGGGGTATAACGGTGGTGAATGCCGAGCTCTGATAGCAAGTGGTTGAATGCACGGCTATCATACTGTGGGCCATTATCGGTTAGTACCACACGTGGTGTACCGAACTTTGTAATAACATCAGCGTATAAAGCTTCTGAGATGGTAGTGGCGGTAACTTTCCTTAAAGGTTTGGCAACTACCCACTTTGTAAAACGGTCTTGAAAAACGGCTAGATAAGAATGACCTTTAGGTGATCGGGGTAGTGGTTCTATGATATCGGAGCTAACTATGTCCCAAGGTAAACGGTTCGGATACTGTTGCATCTGACCCGCGGTTTTCTGTTGTGACACTTTGTACTTTTGGCAGAGTGGACAGTTTCGGACATAGGTGTTGATGTCTCTGACCATTCCTGGCCAATAATACCGTTCTAGAATACGGTTGGTGGTTTTAGTGACCCCTAAATGACCAGCAGTGGGAGAATCGCGATTCTCCTTGAAAACAGGGGGGCGGTGCGGTTTAGCCACACAAAGTTTCCAGGGGTCGGTAATTAATTCGCCCTTTAATTCATTTGTATGTAAATGGCGGTAAAGTCGGCCTTCTCTGATACAGTAATCCGGCAGTCGGTCGGGATGATGAGTAACTTCATACAGTTTTGAGTATACCTGTTGCACTCGGGGAGCTCTATAGCAAAGATTGCATTTTCGGTAGTAGGGAGCGGTTCACGGGATAAAACATCGGCTACACGGTTCATCGCCCCCTTTCGGTATTTAATTTTGAAGACAAATTGTTGGAGGAAAATATTCCACCTTGCAAGGCGGCGAGCTGGACTTTTTATGGAATGGAGCCAGGTTAAAGATTGATGGTCGGTTATGACTGTGAAGCGATGCCCCTCGAGATATGGCCTCATTTTTTCAATGCCGAAAACTGTGGCAAGTATTCTTTTTCTGTTACCGAATAATTACGCTCTGAGGAGCTCAACGTTCGGCTGGCATACGCAATTACATGATCTTCGCCATTTATGGTTTGAGTTAGGGCAGCACCTAACCCACTTTCGGATGCATCGGTTTTAAGGGCAAAGGGAACATTGAAATTCGGGCAGGTAAGTATGGGGGAATTAACTAAAGCGGTCTTTAGTTGTTCGAAAGCAGTAGTCTGCTCGTTTGACCATTTCCAGCGAACATCTTTGTGGAGGAGCTTAGTAAGAGGCAGTACGGTTTTAGAAAAGTTCGGGATAAAACGGCAGTACTAGGATGACATCCCTAGGAACCTTCGTAGACTTCGGACGTTGTGTGGGGGTGGGATTTCGATGATAGCAGCAACTTTGTCAGGGCCTGTTTGTATTCCGCCGTCATTGACGACGTGACCCAAATATTTTAATTCCTTACGGCAAAAGTGACATTTGTCCGCATTTATACGGAGGTTAGCTGCTCTTAGCCTGCGAAACACTTCTTTTAAATTTGCTACGTGTTCGTCAAAAGTTTCCCCCCAACACAATAATATCGTCCAGGTACGCAAAAGCGTACGGTTCCATTTTAGGGCCTAGAATGCGGTCTAATAGCCACTGAAAGGTAGCGGGTGCGGAGTGAAGGCCAAACGGCATCACTTTAAATTGGAATAGACCACGGCCGGCAATGGTAAATGCCGTGATCGGTCGGGATTCGGGTGTTAACGGGATTTGCCAATAGCCGTCCTTCAAGTCGATGCTGGAAATGTATCGCGTGTGACGTAGTCGGTCAAGGATGTGATGGATAAAAGGTAATGGGTAGGCATTTTTGACGGATATTTTATTAATTTTTCGGAAGTCGATGCAAAAGCGTGCTTTGCCATCTTTTTTTTGCGATGACGATCGGTGAGCTCCACGGGCTGTCCGCGGGTTCAATTATATTTTCATTTATCATACGGTCGACCTCTTCGTTTACGAGGTTTTGCATTTTCGGGTTGAGGGGACGGTATCGTTGCTTGATAGTAGTAAGGGTAGTGACACGGATATCATGTTCTACCAAATCGGTAGTACCTTGTATTGTTTGGAATCTCGGGAGTTCGGTATTAAGGAATTTGTGCAGCTGGTGTTCTTCAATGGCTGTCAAAGGGGTGATGGCGTGACAGTCGTTACTCGTCGGTGTTGGTTTTGTGGTCTTAGGGACAAGTCGGTTTTCAAGGAAAAGGTTTCCGGATTTCATATTTAAATGAAAACTAGTCCTTGCTGAAAAGTCCATCCCCAAGAGCACGTCGTAACATAGCGACGGAACATGATGTATTAAATGACGGATTTCGGTATCCAAGATTTTAATGGTGGAATAGAAGGCTTGCCGAATAATGACGGGCTGGTTAGTGATACCGGTTGCTTTGGTGTACTTCGGAAGTTGGGTCGAGTCGACCAATAAAGAAGCAGGTTGGTCATCAACAAAGGTAATAGCGGATACGGTACCAACTAACGCTGTAAAGAGTTGTTCGGCGATATGAACGGTAACAAATTGGCGAGGGTCGTTACCGGTGGAGGCAGTTGTGGGAGAGAGATCTTCAGGCCTGCCAGCGGAAGCTCTCATTGGTCGTTTCCCGACCGGTCGCATGAACAGTCACGTGACAAAATGTTACGCCAGCCACAACGGGAACAGAAACGTACTGAACGATTACGGCACTGGGTACGGTAGTGACCTCTCTGGCCACATCTCCAGCATTCAGGGTCGGTGTCGGTAGAAGGGGCGCTTGCCGCTTCCCTTTGGTTAGGTCGGACGGATCCGTCAGTACGACGCGGTGGAGTGGGTAGTGGTCGAGTCAGCCTTTGAAGCGGTGGTCGATTCATATGAAGTGATGGTATCGGAGTTGAAACGGGGGCAGATGGTTGTGGGGTCTGCCGGTTATTATCTGGTGCCCTAGGTGACGGAGTATTGTACGTTGGCCGATTTGGGACCTCAAGCTGAGGTGCACTATTTGTTAAATGTTGCGGTCTGGAAAATTGGGGCCTGTATGTCGGAGATTCGGGCGGGCGCATGTAATGTGTCGGTCGTTGGGCGTTCTGAACGGAAACCGAAAAACGTCGTGAGTTTGCAATCTCTATTTGAGGTTGTTCGTGATTGCGCACTATTTGTATCAACTCGGCAACAGACTAGAAATCGGAGCGGCGTACGTACATGCGGTATTCCGGCAAACAGGTGGCCGTGTCGCCGGATTAGGATTTGCAACTCGTTAATGATGTCATTACCGGTTCGTTGCGCTTATGTACGTGGCGGCTGATTTCGGATTCCAGGTTGATATGGTAGTCAATCGGAAGAAAACAGTTATGAAAATCGTCCAAGAACGTGTTCCAGTCCTGCCAGCGGTATTTGTTGTTGCGGTACCAGGGCAGCGCGTTACCGGTAAGTAAGTCCGGTAAAACTACGATTAAATCATTCCGGGAGATATCGTACCGTTCGCTGATTTCTTCCATTCGTTGTAAGAACGAGACTGGATCGGTGGTACCGTCAAATTCGATCCATCTGTGGTACAGGTGGCGGCTGTTGTTGCACCAGCGGTTGTTGCATAAACGGTTGTTGCGATACCGCGGATGTTGAAATGCCGGCGGTTGAATCGTTGGCATTGACCAAACCGTATGCGGTAGTGTCGATACCGGCGCATACGTTATGGTGTTTGTGCAATAAACCGTTGTTAGCGCAGTCAGCGGATGAGTCGTAACTGGCGGTTGCATTAAAATCGATGATATGCTTGATGTGGTTACAGGTATAAACGGGACAGTGGTAGCAATCACGGTCGGTGGACGAGTCCCACTTCGGATGTACTGGCTAAGGCGACAACGTAATTCTGCTTGATTGCCTTCTACGGACAAACGGAACTTTGCTAACTCTCCTCGGAGTTCGGGTTTACGCAGGCGGTATATCCAGCTAACGCGTTCGTCCTCTGCGTAACGGTTGTACGCAGCCTCTTTAACTGGGAGTTCTTATATTTGTTAGCTATCCGCGTTTGTTTCGCCCGGTAATATCGTTGCGTCTATTTCGCGATCGGCAGACGTCATCGTAGGTCGATATGATGATGGGGTTCTCGTGAGCATTTTCCTAAGAAAATTCTTAACAAAACGATTTATGTTTATTTAAACACTGGTATAAATCTTCTAAATATGATCGGACGCCAAATTTATAACGCTTTAAGCTTCGGTGGACGGTCAGTTGTTATCAAAATTGTCTGAGAGGGGCGGGCGGTGAACTGCGGTTGGGATATCGCGGTATAATCGTGTTACTCGAGCGCCAATCTAGGTAAATGGTGATATAGAGGCCTAGATTCCTCTTCGCGGAGAATTAAAGGGGTAAAAGCGGTCCAAGTAGCGTCAGTGAAGATATCGGTCTACCAGGGTTTCTGAAGATTTAAATCGGTGCCGGTATTTAAGACTTGTGTCGTTGTTGAGTCAGAAATGCGCGGTCTCGGTAGTATGACTCCAAAATAAATTTAGTTACCAAAAAAAAATAAAACTCCTGATACGGAGGTCGGAAGCAAATGTTTTCTACGTCGGATAAATAATAAAAAAAATTATTTTATAAGTTGGAAATTAGACAACAGAACGATTCGTCAAACGAAAAAAGTACAAATCAACCTCTCGGTCTCAGTTTCAGAAAATGGATTGTTATCGCGGGTAAAGGGAACAAACTAAATTTATTATTTCTCGTACAAAAATAATACTAAAAAAATTGGGTGGTTACGGGGCGGGTACTCAACCTCTAATTTATTCGGGCAGCTAAAAAACAAAACTCACTATAGTGCTTGGCGATGTTAATTAATAAAGTAATTTTTCGCCAACGGTGGTGAAAAAAAGCACCTAAACTCCTGAAAAAAAAATAACAAACAAGAACCAAAATCGAATTCAAGACGGTAAAGAAATAAACTAATAATTTTTCATACACGGTCAGCTATCACTAAAAAAAAATGGTAGTGGTAAAACAAAATTAACAACTCCAGTGATTAAAATAATTAACAGAATCAAGGAAAAATATGTCTAATTGCCAATGGTGACGGAAAACCAAAACTAAATTCGTAAAAAAGTATAAACTAAAAATGTCGTTTGTCTAAACAGGCTATAAAATAATAAACTAATTAACCCTTGTAATCTGTTTGAGACGACCTAGCGGTATAACTAAAATAAATGTTATGATCTGACAACTTAAATAACAGATCATACAAGATACAAAATTATAAAACAAAATCAGAAAAAATGTTGGTAATTAATAATCGGCTACTTGCTGTTAATAAAAATTATTTTAGTCGAAATAGAATTAATAACTGCAAAGAAACTCGTCGATAACACGCTTATCAGATAGTTGCACACGTGCAAATACAACTTTACTTGAATATATTTTCCATGAATGGAATAGCTACGCAATAAGGTTTACTACTTGTATCTTGTTTAAAAAAAAACAACGGAATAGCAGACGGGAATTTATCAACACATCAACAGTAGTAGATAAATCAAATTAATTTACTTAATCAATAGACTTACTTGAATAGATCTGGACACACACCTTGCTTCGTGCACACACTCACAAAACTCGTAATAATAACATTTTATTCAAGTTTTGAATATTCCAAAAGATATCGCGTTTGGCGCATTTGATAAGAAAACTAGTCTTTTGAACCTGAAATATTTTTATGTGAAATGGGAAATGTTTATATATTAAAATTGTGAATTTATGTAATTATAATAAAAATCATTTAAAGTAAAATTACTTTATATTGCATTTTTAAATTAATAAAACTGTATCTAGGCTATTGTTAAGAATTTGTTCACTAAATTAATTTTTGAAATTAGAAAAATACCGGGCAGTCACATAAATAATAGTTTGTGACAAAGTAAGGATTTATTTTAAATGGTTACAGTATTATTGATAATTTCGCCACTTTGTTAAAAAATTAACCAAAAAATATTCCGTAGGTTGGGTTTTGTTAATTTATGACGTAATACCTAATTTATAAAATTCTGGGTATTTAAGTTTATCGGGTAAGTATGAACGTACATCCTTAGATGATAAAAATAAAAATGAGTACCTATATATTTTCTTTTTGCAAATTGTACAATAAAAACTAAATGATACTTGAAATAATTCTTCATTCCTTATTATCATATTTGTCATTCGTACAGTTGTCGCATCTAATCACTTTTTTGGAATGCTCACTGCATACAAATTTCTCACAGCCACCACACTTCATGATTGTAACTTTATTTTTTGATCTAGGACAGGCAAAACATCGACATCTAACTGACCTTGATTAGCTTTGTTGTTCATGAACCTCAAGTTCATTTGGACGCTTGAACTTTGTTAAAAGCCCTTTTATGGAAGTTGGTAGAGTGATAATCTGAGCTCTTTGTTGCAAATGAACTTTCATAAGATCCATTGCCAAAGATTTCAGAAATACTCTTCTGCTGCAAATGTCATCAGGACGATTGCAATTGTAGTAATCTGTGCGTTGATCCCAGCAGTGTTCATCAAGTGAAAGAAAATACATAGAAGCCATCTATTGGTGCGTCTTGAAACTGAATATCCTCCACACAGCTGATCGACAGCATCAACTCCAACGTTACTTGAATTATAGTATAAGGTAACTTCAGGTTTTTAGTTTTTTTGTCTACGATGTGAGTCTAGTGCATTGTCGACAAAACAATCACTGAATTATTTTTTTTTGCGCAAATGATGCCATCATAATGTTTCTTTGAAAACCGAATAGAGAAGATTGTACTTCTTTTTCCTTATGAGGTAAAAATTCATTACGAATTTCCCTTTTGTTTCGCCTTAGGGTACCAACCATTGCCAACGTAATTATTTTTGCAGTACAGTGCGTGCCAATGGTATACTGGTGTACCAGTTATCTGTAGTAAGGTTTCTGTTTTTCCCTTTTACATACCATATTAGTTTGTGTACTATGTCTACGGGTTTATTTGAACACTAATATGTTTTTGCATCACAAAGTGCGAATATTCTTAAGCCATATTTTGCCGGTTTGTTGGGAATATATTGTATGAAACTGCAACGTTCCTTGAAACCGACAAGTATTTCATCAATAGTCATTTGCTCACTTAGACAATAGCTCGACTTCGCAATTGTCTACAAACTTATCGAAGACTGACCGTATAGCAACGAGTTTGTCAGATGTTCGTCTATATTGTCTGGTTGATGGATCGTCAAAACGTATCGCTTTCATTATAAATAAAACACCGTTATAGCTCATACAAGCTCTAAAAATCTGAATTCCTGAACCATCAGTACTCCACAGCTCTAGAAAGTTCGTGTAATTTGATTTTTTAGGCCAAATAAATAAAGCAATCCAAAAAATGTTGGTTTACTTACTTCCTTGGCATCACGTTCTCTCGAGAAATTGTTCTTAATTTTCTTTGTAATGTACAAATTCGTGTAAGTGACTATGTTTTCAATAATGTCATCACATATAAATTTTTGTAAAGCACTAATTGTATTTTCAATGTCCAAGGCAGACGCACGAACACCAGGCAAAGTGACAAATATATTATTCTTCGATGTTTTGACAAATCTACTTGTGTGAGGTACTTTGTTCCATTTTATTTTATCTTTCCCTAAAAAAAATTTTTCACTACCTTCATTTTCTCTAATTCTGAATCTGAATCGTGGTCTGACGCACTTATTATACGTTGCTCGCCATCTTCCTCATCTCCTCTAATTTCTTCATCAGAAGTTTCAGCTTCTAGCAACGCCCGTATTAATGCTTCCGTTAAATTATTTGGGTTACCAAGTTTGTGATTATATTATTTTAGAAAGTGAAATTAACTTTATGCTTTAATAAATAAACATTCTAAATAGTAAATTATTATGAATGAATAAGTTCAAAAGTAAATATTTAACTATTATAGATTTTTGTTATGAATGAATAAGTTCAAAAGTAAACATGTAATTAAAAATTATTATTAATTTTATTAAATCCATAAATCAAAAGTTTACCTACGACCTGTACTTTGCTAGAGTACTGCGCTAACCAACTGCGCCATCGAAATTCAAGCCCCAATCGATGTAAATTTTGTCTTTTAGTATGTAGAACTGATGTACATTCTAAATATAATGAGATTATATTTATATTCAGAATGCACATCAGTTCTACATACATAAAGACAAAATTTGCATCGATTGGCTTGAATCTACGAGGTAAACTTTTTATTTATGTATTTAATAAAATTAATAATAATTTTAAATATTTAATTAAATTATAAGAAAATTGACAGAAGTAAAACAAATTGACATAACACAAGTAGAGCCGATTAAATACTTACATAATTTAACGAGAAGCTATGTGCAGGAGTGCTACCTCCAATCAGCAACAAGGCTATCTCAAACAATGTAAATAAAGGAAATTAAAATCTACGGTAACCTAGGTTACCGTAGATTTTAATTTTATTTTATTTCCTTTCTAAATCTACTGTAACCCTAGGTTACCGTAGATTTTAATTTTCTTTTATTTTATTGTCTGAAACGAATTGGTTACGACCTGGTTGCTGATTGGAGGAAGCACCCCTACACATAGCTTCTCGTCATAATTTAGCGCGTGGTGAAATCAGTTCACTGAAGATGGCGCGTGGCGAACTTTATGCAACAAACTGGACCAGGCAAACAATACCTCCGTTCAAGAGCGAGTGGTGTACTGCATAGATAAATGAAGGGGGATAGATACACAACTCCTACCATTCGCGCGGTTTTAATAAATTAGTTGTGTATCACGTCACCTGAGCGCTACTGAAGCACAGGCGGGAATTTTAAAATTCATATTCAAATGCTTTATGGGGAACTTATAAGAACTGGTCTGTTTGCACCACTTCAGTTTAAAATTGAGATGGTGCAAATAGGTTTAAAAGTATTAAAACATGTAACTATATCATATATATATATATATATATATATATATATATATATATATATATATATATATATATATACACTAGCATAAGTATGAATTCTAATATACATTTTTTTTTACATCAATATATACTTACACTAAATTTGTCGAAAGTAAATTAACATTATAAAAGTAACAAAATTTAATCTATTCAAACACATATTTATATTTATGTATACAATACTTTGTTCATAAAATAATAAATTTCACATACATATTTAAGTAATAATTTTACAACTATATAATTGTATAATTTTACCACATCTCCATTATGCTAGTACAGTACTTTACTTAGAAAGGAAAGGTGATAAGAACAGGTTACAGTTATTACAAAATCGTGCAATGAGAATTATCTTGAAATGTGATCGATATACAAGGATAGATGTTATGTTAAAATCATTATGCTGGATGAAAATTGGGGACTTCTTGGAGATGATGGCTTTAATTTTTATACATCTAATTAAGGTCGGAATAATGCCATCATATCTCAAAATTTCATGCAAACAGTTAATGAAATTCATGTATATATCAGAAACAAACAAAATTTTGTGATACAGCATAAAAGTATAAAAACATCAAAATTCTATATATTTTGGAGCGTTATTAGCATATAGTAAAAAATTGTAAAAATCTAAATAAATTTAAAGTACAATTAAAAGAAATATACATGTATAGAACAGCCTAAAGTAGTACAGTACTTTAAGTTTATATAGAGAAGGCTAAATAAAGTTGTCATTATTATTACTATTGCAAAATTTTGAAGGTAAACATTTCTATCGCAGCCCTTTCATACTTCTGATTTTATTTTTTTTAGTTTTATATTTCCTGTATCGTACTAAGGCTTGTTCTTTGACTATATCATTTATATTTGCATTTCTGGTATCGATACCTTTCAAAATCATATTCACATTTTTTATCCATGTATGGATATAAAAATTAATAAATTTTGTAAGAAAAATAGATTTAAAATTGTGTGTAGAACACGTAAAGTTCATATTAACTAAACTGTCAATTGTTGTGAATAAAATCATAGTTATTTTCTTATTCGTACATATTTTTGGCAAATAATAATGTACAACATTGTTACATTGTCCATACCATTTAATAAAGCACGTATGTGGACGTACCAATGCTTTAAAGCTATATATATATATATATATATATATATATATATATATATATATATATATATATATACATACATCATGCAATCATTATTGCGTCCGTACGTAATTCCTTAATTTGGCGTCACCTAGAACAAGACGTATTCTCTGATATTTTATTGAAGTATATAGGTCAGCATTTTTTCTAAGTTCTATAGTCTATTCCATATGTTTCTATCTTTTTTTACTATATACATAATTTTGTACGTTTGACAATCATTCTGGAACCCGTACATTAAAGTACTGCACTAAAATCATTACGGCGTCTTGCTGCGTTGCATGCCCTCTTAATGTAACAAAGCAATCATTTTGGCATCTCGGATTAGAATATACATAATGTTGTTATTGCAAACATTTAGGCGTCAATATATTTTGTATTAATAGTTTGTGAGCAACCAGTTTGACGTCTGCTTTCATATTATCCAAAAATTTTATGAATGTTTCATTTTGGCGTCTTAGTTTAAAATATACACAATGCTCTTGTTGCAAACATATTGGCGTCTACATATTGCAATTCATAGTTTATGTGCAATCAGTTTTAGGTCTGCTTTCATCTAATTCGAAAAATATATGTTCTATCACCAAAGAACTAGCCGATCATTTTGACGTCTTAGCTAAAGATATACATGTTGTGATTATTACAGCACGGTAGTTAATTAGAACATGCTTTGGTTCAACAGATGTGGAAATTAAATTCTGTCTACAAATTAAACAGTTTCCAACATTTTTTTAATATTGACCTGGCTATATAGCCAGCAATATACGCGTGGTTTATCGTGTTGTCTCTATTTTGAGTCAAAATAACATTATCTAATTTATGCACTTCCAGATCACAAATTTCTTCTAAACCTTCACTATCTACCTCTTCATAAATGAAGTGTTTTAATGAGTTCAGTGCACCTTCCGTA
Organism: Vesta saturnalis; assembly: GCA_036346205.1. NCBI lineage: Eukaryota > Metazoa > Arthropoda > Insecta > Coleoptera > Lampyridae > Vesta > Vesta saturnalis. Next base: position 27,021 of record JARFJB010000803.1, read on the forward strand.
TCGTCCTCTTCACAATTAGCACCGGGAGAATGTGTTGACTTGAAATTGTTTATAATTAGACTTTTGAATGAAGAAATAAAAGCACCACAAGTAGGATTTATATTACGAATACCATGGCTTCGAATACATCCAAAAAAGTTCTCGTCAGGATCTTGATTTAAATTTCTAGTACACAGAAATTCAAATCCTACCCTCTCAAGTTTCTTCCAGATGTATATGAAGCCACGAATTGTTGAAATGAAATTTTTTATAGATGGAGGAATGTGAAACTATTCTTTTAACTATAATTTTACGCTTTGCAGTACTTTTATTGCTTCATACCAAAATTCTACATGCGGAGAAGATGAGGTAACAGCACATCTCAACACTTTACCATGTATAGATTTCACTACAGAACCGTTTAGGCTATCAAAAAGTTTATCGATGAACATCAGAAAATCTGCAGTGCCTAAAGCTGTCTGTGGACGAGACGGCATATAATTAGTGGTGAAAGGTTAGTAATTCAATTTGTTAAATAATTTGTATTTAGAGATTACATTTGGCGTTTAATCAATGTACAAATTACATCACCACTTAATTATTGTTATTATACTGGCGCGGGCGAGCAGGGACTTGAAATAATTTATTACTTTGTTATTTTAATCACTTTATATTTGATTTTAATACATTTGTGTTAATGTTACACTGGGGCTCGAAAAGGGACCTGATTTGCTGTTGTTTCTAATGCTAGTTGTTTTCACTTTTGTTTTGATTATTTAGTGTTTACAGAATTTTAAGGAGTGTTACGGTTTATTGTTTTACGCTTGGTCTTTTATGTGTTTATATAATGAAATTTATTGAGTGTGTTATATAATATTTTTACGATGTCAACTGTGAATTATTTAATTGATGTTTTATATATTGATGAGTTATTTTAGTAGAATTAAATTTTTTTTAATTGTAAATGGAGCGGAAGGGTTGACAATGGTGAGAGACGTAAATTAAATTGAGAAATTGCTTTGATTACATTTTATGTAGGTGGAATTATTAAAAAATGCATTCAATCTTTGATTATGATACATTACAACGATTTATAGATTCAATTCTGTCATGATTTATCCCAATCAGTTTTTTGTTTATTTAAACGATATTATTGTTTTTTCAAGTACTTTTAAGGAACACGTTTTATTTAATAGAAATTTTTAAAAGGCTTACTCATGCCAAGTTAAATATTAATTTAGATAAATGTGAATTTTGTAAATCTCAATTATCATATTTAAGTTTTGTTATTGATAAACTTCATAACATTCAATAGTTAATACATTTATTTAAATTTTGAAACGCTTGAATTACATTACTTTTGATAATGAATTTTTATACGATTCATTAGAAATTATTGAATCCATTTAACGAAAACTTTGAAATGAATTACAAATTTAGATTATTTTATTTTTATGTCACATAATGACGATATTAATACTTCAGTTTTTAAGATTTTTTCCAAATGAATTGGAATATTTACAAATTTAATGGTAGTAGTTTAGATGTGAAAGTTTAACATATTTTTGGGTTATTAGTGTGTAAATTCCATTTTTTATTTTTCTTAGATTGTACTTCTTCTATGTTGAATTGTTTTTTATTGAATTCGTAACGCTGTTCATGAGTCTACGAAATTTTCACCTTCCTTTTTGGCGTTTGGTCGGACAATTCCTATTTCTGGAGATTTTTATGGTCGACTAAAGGATTTCAAAGAGGATGATTTATTTATTACTAACCGTGAACAATTAGTTCAAGATTTAAATGAACTTTCACCTATTTTTAAACATGTTAAACAAAATTTACATGCAGCTTACGAAAGAAATTCAAAATCTTACAATTTGCGACGTCGTCCGTTGAAATTAAACGTTGGCGATTTAGTTTGGAAAAAGAATTTTACTTTATCTGATGCGACTAAAAATTATAGTCAAAAGTTAGCTCCAAAATTTATTGAAGCAAAAGTTATTGAGGTGGTAGGTCCAACTACGTACCGATTGGCCACCACTATTGATAATAAACCCTTAGGTGTTTTTCATGTTAAGGGTTTAAAACCTCATTAGTTCTTATTTTTAGTATTTTTTTAATTATTTTTCTATTTTAGAATTTTTACATTCTGGTTTTCTTATTTATATTTTTTAATTATTTTGATAATTTTTCAAAATAATTTTATTTTGTGCTTATTTCGCACATTATTTTATTTTATATTGTTGTGGCTTTGCAAACCACTTATTATTTTTTTTACATTTGTTAGCATGACTTTTGCTACATTTGTTTAGCACGATGGTTGATATTTAGATCCCATTGTGTGATTGAATTGCCGACTTTGTGGGACATTAGTTCTCAGGCAGATTATCTTCCTTTATTGGATTTACAATTTGCTATTGTTACAATAGTAAAATTGAAGATAACTATTTTGAGTTTACCTCTGATCGTTAATTTGACGTGTAAAACTCATAACCATGGATAAGAAAACTAGTAATGCTTCTATAAATTTTTATTTTTGATTGATTTAGTTATTTTGTTTTTCCTAATTTGTGTAGTGTTAGTATTCTTGGACGGTGCTTGAGGACTTCGGTTCGCCTCGTGTCAACCTCGATTAGTTCACTTCCTGATTATGACGTTTTGGTAGTTTTAGGAGGGGGTTGTTGTGTTCGTAAGAGTGCATCACCTTTCTCTTTGCTATCTCACCTAGATTTCGATTTATTTATAAAACGTGCGTGTTAGTTAGGGTATGTTGAGTCTTGGACGATGACTGTGGAACAACATGAAACCTGAATCTCGTGAAGGGTAGAGTGGCCTCTCTTGTCCTCCACGACGAAGCATCCTGAGCTAATTTGCCTTGAAAATAGTCGTATCTTGGATTTACCGATTTTGACTCACTTATCGAACGTGACAGTTGTGACCTACCGAATTGGCGAGAACACAAAATATTTATTGTATTTTCCTCCGGCTAGTACTCTTGGCGTGAGTAAGGGCTTAGACACCAATAATAATAAAACAAGGAAAATGTTCTAATCAATGAATTTAATGTGATGTGAATATGTTGATTTGTACAGTTTATATATATATATATATATATATATATATATATATATATATATATATATATAGTTGTAAATAGTTTAGTTTAGTTAATGTAATTAGGTTAAGATAGATCTTAAGTTTTAAGTATAAGTTGGTGAGAAAGTTTTATTAGGTCGAATAGGTGAATGATGTGTGTAAATGTGAATTTATTCGAATGAGCGTAGGTATGTTGTTTATTATTTCTTTTTTTTTGATTAAATGTACGGTACCAACTGTACAAGGTGAATATTTTAGTAAAATAAATCCAACCAATGGCCAATCCCGTATTTATTATTATATTTACCAAGCAGGGGATGAGAGTACTCAGATCTCCATATATTGTGGGTGCTTAGACCACACTTATCTAAATTAACGCTATAAAGTCTAAATTGACGACCTTGTTCAGTTCCCTTTGATAAATACCAACTTTAATAATGTAAAATGATTTAATTTACCTGGGCTGCTTCCTTACAATAATTACGACCTATTCTATATGCAGAAAAATATTTATGTTTGTGTTTTAATACTTTTTTTTTGTACGTTAAATCTACAATAAATGTTTATATATAAAATAAGATGTAAGATGGATGAATAATGATAACGGTAAGTAAATGCGATAATTAATCAATAATAGTGACTAATTCCAAAATTTCTAGTAGTTCATTACAACACAATTATGAAAGTGAGGTTATTAATTAAACATGAGTTTTTATATAATTTTTTTTTTTGGGTTTCTTTTTTTGTATGGAAAATGTTATGATTATGAAAGATTATTCGAGAGATGAATTAATTTATGAAGGTGATAATGAATACTTAATTCTAGATGAATGATTGGTAGGTGATTAATGTGATGAAGTGTAACCTGAAGGACACGAGCTGATCACAAATGGTGAGAAGTTACTATTTAAAGTAGCCTGACCTTACAGCTGCTGCTTGAAGGTAATATGGTTTTGTGTGTTCCTCCAAATGTAATACGATTTTCTCCAGATCAGCTGGCTTCGTCCCGATGAATTGATACGGATGGAATATATGTCAAGAAGTGAGAATCGTAAGGAAGGTAAATTGAATGTAGATTTAATATATAGTAGTTAGCAAGGAAAGAAAAGGAAAAGGATGTGAAGATGAAGGCAGAATGTGTAGAAATTGAATTGAAGTAGGAATAAGTTCGAATATGAGTTTATGTATGTTGAAGGGTGATTTGAGGCCTGTAAAGAGTAATGATAAATGAATCCTCGAGAGAAATAACAATAAAATTTTTACCTTGATGTTAGTCGCCTTTAAGTGTAGTGCTTTATTTTTATATCTCCGATAAATCGAATTGTTTTTGATTTTAACCAATTAATCAATCTCAATTTAATTGTAGGTAGCCTAGATCCACAATTGATTTATTAAATAAATTGCATACCACAACTAGCACAAATTTTAGAAGAAGCCCGACATGAGAATATTCTTGTCTAATCCAAATGTTATCCTTATCTCCCTTTTGGTACGCATGATAAATGATAAAGAGTTTTGAAAATATGAAAATTAGGATGGTAAAGACATCTATAGGAGCAATTAGGAAAGTTATGAATTAAACACTTACAGGGAACCTATCATAAATTAAACACGTAACAGTCCCCCTGACCAAGAGTAAAGCTTCCCAATCCAAGGTAACATTCTGGACAGTGACAAAGTGGGACAGGAAAAGATGGACCGATGAATGGAGCGACATGTTGAATGAGGTGAAGATGTGATGAGTATGATGTGCCAAAGAGTATTCAGTTGTCTATAAATCCTAACATAGCCTAAGTGGTATGAGAAATGGTGTTTCGCGTCAGGTGGATGTTGTTTTATATCCTTGACATGCCAAATTCCAACCGATTTGCCCTGTAAGTCCGCTAACTCATAAGCCAAAGGGGATAGTTTTGCTATTATTTTTAGGGGGCCAACAAATTTTGGTAGTAATTTGGCATTTATGTATTCTGCACCCTTAGATGTTGTATAGTTTTGTGATAAACAGTAGCTCCAATATCATAGCTAATTGGTCGTCTACGAAGATCATAACGATTTTAGACCTATGGTGAGCTATTTCTAATTTGTGTTTAACTTCGTCATAAATTTTTTTGTAGTTGGTGGGAGTTGGAGTGTCCATGCAGGCTTTTTCTAGGTCTGTACGATAGTGAGCTCCCGATACGATGTGCTCTCTCCCAAAATTTGCGAAGTAAGGTGTCATGGCCAATGTTTCGTGCATTGAAGTCCTAATTGCACATGCGACTTTCGGCAGGCATTTGTCCCAGTTCCTCTGGTTATCATGTATATAGGAGGAAAGCATGATTTTGAGCGTTTTATTTGTACGCTCAGCTGGGTTCGCCTGGGGATGGTAGTGAGCTGTGAAAAGCAATTTTGCTTGATATTTGGCACAAAGGTTAATAAAATGTTTTGCTTTAAATTGTACGCCATTATCTGTAATTATAAATTCAGGTGCACCGAATAAAAGGAATATACTGTCCTCAACATGACGACATACAGTGGCACTAGTGGCCTGTCTCATGGGGAAGAAGAGTGAAAACTTGCTGAAATAATCTGTAGCTACAAGAATATATGAGTGCCCTTGAGAGTTCCTTGGCAAGGGACCGACTATTTCTATACAGATCATTTGCCAGGGAGTCGAAATTTCCGGTCTTTTGCCCATAAGGCCTTGAGGTGGTTGGAAAGCCGCAGGTTTGTGTTTTATACAAACTTCGCATTTCCTGACGTATCTTTCTACGTCCGCTCTCATCTTTGGCCAATAATACAAATTTTTCAGGCGATGGTACGTCTTGTAGACACCAGCATGACGTGAAGTCTCTGAGTCGTGGTTTTCCCTGAGGATGTCTAATCTCCTGTCGCGGGGTATAACTTCTTTCCAGGAATCTTCCGTGAGGTGATGATGTTTTACCTTTTTATACAATCTATTGTCCTGTATTCGCCATACCTAATACTTAAGTGGAAATTGTTTTACAAGGTTTTCCATTTTTGTAAACCATCTGTCTGGTGTTAAATGTATTGTATTTATTTCTACAGGTACGTTTCGAGATAGTGCGTCGGGGACTAGATGTTCAGATCCCTTACGATGAACTACTTTAAAATTAAACTGCTGGAGTTTCATTAACCAACGGGCTATTCTTCCTTTTGGTTCGCGAAGGTTGTGCAGCCACACCAGGGAGTGGTGATCGGTGATGACTGTAAATTGGAACCCTTCTAGGCAACATCGCAATTTCTCGATGGCCCATACTACAGCTAAACATTCTCTTTCAGTTACACTGTAGTTGCGTTCGCAAGATGTTAAAGTGCGGCTTATGAAACAGATGACATGTTCGCCGTCTGGGTGTTGTTGTGATAGGACGGCACCTATGCCGTAACCAGATGCGTCCGTTTGAACAGAGAAAGGTAAAGTAAAATCCGGACATGCCAATATCGGTGCTGACACTAGACAATTTTTCAGCTTTGAAAAAGAGTTTTCGCATTCTTGCGACCATTCGTAACTTTGGTTTTTCCGCAGTAAATTCGAGAGGGGTGCGATAATTGTGGAAAATTCTGGTATAAAACGACGGTACCAGCTTGCCATCCCTATGATCCTACGAACTTCACTGGAGTTTTTAGGTGGTAGTATGTTTAATATGGCTTCTACTTTTGCGGGATCTACATTAATTCCATGTTTATTAATAATGTAGCCTAAGTATTTTAATTCGTCAAAGCAGAACTTGCATTTATCCCAAGATAATGTTAGATTAGCTCCTTTTAAACGTTTAAATATTTCCTCTAAGAGGTTTATGTGTTTGTCAAAGGTGTCGGAAACTACAATAACATCGTCCAAGTAGACGAAAACGCTAGGCTCCAAATCGGGGCCTATAACTCGGTCGATTAACCGTTACCAGGTGGAAGGGCTATTTGTTAGACCGAAAGGAAGTCTATTGAAATGATAATGACCTCTGCCTGGAATAGCGAAAGCGGTCAACTCTTTGGATGAGTCATCCAGGGAATTTGGAAAAGGCTGACTTGATATCCAAGGAGCTTAAGAATTGCGCGTTTCGGAGACGATCGAGTATGCTGGAGTTGTACGGAATTGGATAAGCGTCCTTTTTTTGTAACGTTATTAACCTTCCTGAAGTCAATACACAGTCTATAAGTTTTATCCTTTTTAGGTACCATAATAACCGGACTGCTCCAAGGTGACTCAGATGGTTCGATAATGTTTTCCTCCAGAAGATGGTCTATTTGTTCGTCTAGGCATTTTTGTATTGGCGGAGAAATTCTATAAGGCCTTTGCCTAATAGGCTCATCATTGGTCAAGATGATTTTATGTTTGAGCAAGTTTGTACAGCCGATTTTGTTGCCCATTGATTGTTTATAATAGTTAACTAATTGTTCTAGTTGAGCTCGTTGTTCGGAGTTAGTTTGCGGTTCCGATTGGAGAAACAAGATTTCCTCGTTTGCGGAGTCTAGAGGAGCAAAACTCCAAGACTTGCTTTGGAAGTGCGGAATAATTCCCACCCTTAACCAAAAATCCATTCCCAAAATAAGAGTGTGAATTAATTCAGGGATTACATGTACTGGTATAACTTTTATTTTGTCTTCCAGTTGGAAGGGCACATTTACCACGCCAGTAATGGTACATTGTTGGTTGTTAGCGAGGCTACAATGGTTAATGTCGCTTTTCGTCACTTGCAAACCAAGTTGCTTCACTAATGCTACGCCAGGTCTTCCGAATACGGTAAGATTTGAGCCAGAATCTAATAATGCTTTTACGTTTATCCCAAATATTTTTACATTTAGGAAAGGGCGATTGTCGTTTTCGCAACTTGTCAATAGGTATGTCAATATCGGTGTTATATGGTCATATTTAGTAGTCTTTGTTATTGCCGTATCAAGTACTGCCAGATCCAAGCTACGGTTTAAAGAGGGTCTGGGCGACCTTTTCCCGAACACTTAGGACATTGAGCTTTTGTGAAATTCGGTTCTCCACATTTGTAACAGTGTATGGTTTGGGGTTGCTTACAGTTCTGGGCCATATGGCCGACTTCACGACAGTTCCAGCACAGGACAGTGTTACTGGTACGTAAAGCGTCTACTTCTGGTACGCTTTGAATGGCATGGACTTTGCTAGAGGTACGTGGCTTCTGATACGATAATGTTGGCTCTAAAACGTTTGTAGTAGGTGGCGGACAATAATGTTTGGTTCGTTCATTAACATCTTCGATGCTTCGACAAAGTCTGGTCACTCAGCAATGGAGAAAACTGAATGTAACGCTAGTGAATGTTGGTAAGTTGGTAAAATATTTCGTTTTATTAATTCCAATCTGGTTGATTATGTTGGCTTTTTCGGTAATCGATTAAATAAGTTTTCAATAGATGAGATGTAACAAATTATCTTTTCAGCATGACCCTGAGTTCGACTGCGAATTTCATCCCAAAGGCGATATTCATAGTCTACTGGTAGAAAAGCTGCTTTTAGTTGCTCGGTTAAATTTTCCCAATCTGTTAGTTGGTCTCTTACTGCACGATGCCAGATTAGTGCAGAACCAGAAAATAATTCTACTGCGCTCCTAAACAATTCAGCTTTTGTGTAGCCTCGGGCTATCCTCAACTCTTCGATTCGTTCTAAGGACTCAGTGAGACTGGTTTCACCGTTAAATTTAAGGTTCCATGTATAAATTCCTCTGTCGCCACGATACTGAAATGATTGAATTTCAGGTTCTGTGTTGGATGGTATGTCTAATGTGACACGTTTCCTGAGCAAAGTGGGTTTTCCACAAGAAGAATCTGGTATGACATTGGAATTCAAGGTGCAAAGTTCATCATAGGAGTGTAAGTTTGGTTTTGGCAAAGAAAGTATTTGATGAGGTCCGTGATCCTCAAGATCTATGAGAGTGTTTGTGGCAATATGAGTGCTATTTGCACACACTGAAGAAGAAGGTGTGGAATGATGTACGGCAGATGTTGTAGGATTTGGGCTATCCATAATAGAAACAATAGGACGTTCTTTACTTTCAATGGGTGATAACATTTCGTTTAAATTTGTGCTTAGCTGGTTATATTTTGCAGTTAAATTAGTCTTTGTCAATTGTTCGTCACTGTTGGAAATATTCAAATTGTTTATGCGACCTATGACATGTATCAGGCGAGAATTGATTCGATTATAGTCGTTATGTTTGTTGTCGAGATCGAAATCTTCAAGCTCTTGTTCGAGGTCAACTAATTTTAAACGACAAACTTCCAATTCGCTAGGTGTGTCTAAATAAGGAGGATGTATACCATTGTTTATCACTTGGCGTAAATTTATACGGTTTTGTGCTACAGTATTTGCAATAGGGGCTTTACGAATACTTAATTCATAAATGAGTTCGTCTCTTTTAAGAGAATTGATATTCATTTTTGTTTCAGGTGTGTTGCACAATACACAACAATTTTCAGAATAATGTCCTAAACCTAATGAAAATATGATTGATTAATGATGCTGAATGTAATGATAATGATAAGTGCTGTTATTTCCAAGCCAAGCCTCAAACGTTGGGTGCCAATAATTGTGACCTACCGAATTGGCGGGAACACAAAATATTTATTGTATTTTCCTCCGGCTAGTACTCTTGGCGTGAGTAAGGGCTTAGACACCAATAATAATAAAACAAGGAAAAATGTTCTAATCAATGAATTTAATGTGATGTGAATATGTTGATTTGTACAGTTTATATATATATATATATATATATATATATATATATATATATATATATATATATATATATATATATATAGTTGTAAATAGTTTATTTGTTAATGTAATTAGGTTAAGATAGATCTTAAGTTTTAAGTATAAGTTGATAAGAAAGTTTTATTAGGTCGAATAGGTGAATGATGTGTGTAAATGTGAATTTATTCGAATGTTTATTATTTCTTTTTTTTTTTTTTTGATTAAATGTACGGTACCAACTGTATAAGGTGAATATTTTAGTAAAATAAATCCAACCAATGGCCAATCCCGTATTTATTATTATATTTACCAAGCAGGGGATGAGAGTACTCAGATCTCCATATATTGTGGGTGCTTAGACCACACTTATCTAAATTAACGCTATAAAGTCTAAATTGACGAACTTGTTCAGTTCCCTTTGATAAATACCAACTTTAATAATGTAAAATGATTTAATTTACCTGCGCTGCTTCGTTACAATAATTACGACCTATCCTATATGCAGAAAAATATTTATGTTTGTGTTTTAATACTTTTTTTTGTACGTTAAATCTACAATAAATGTTTATATATAAAATAAGATGTAAGATGGATGAATAATGATAACGGTAAGTAAATGCGATAATTAATCAATAATAGTGACTCATTCCAAAATTTCTAGTAGATCATTACAACACAATTATGAAAGTGAGGTTATTAGTTAAACATGAGTTTTATATAATTCTTTTTTGGGTTTCTTTTTGTATGGAAAATGTTATGATTATGAAAGATTATTCGAGAGATGAATTGATTTATGAAGGTGATAATGAATACTTAATTCTAGATGAATGATTGGTAGGTGATTAATGTGATGAAGTGTAACCTGAAGGACACGAGCTGATCACAAATGGTGAGAAGTTACTATTTAAAGTAGCCTGACCTTACAGCTGCTGCTTGAAGGTAATATGGTTTTGTGTGTTCCTCCAAATGTAATACGATTTTCTCCAGATCAGCTGGCTTCGTCCCGATGAATTGATACGGATGGAATATATGTCAAGAAGTGAGAATCGTAAGGAAGGTAAATTGGAATGTAGATTTAATATATAGTAGTTAGCAAGGAAAGAAAAGGAAAAGGATGTGAAGATGAAGGCAGAATATGTAGAAATTGAATTGAAGTAGGAATAAGTTCGAATATGAGTTTATGTATGTTGAAGGGTGATTTGAGGCCTGTAAAGAGTAATGATAAATGAATCCTCGAGAGAAATAACAATAAAATTTTTACCTTGATGTTAGTGGCCTTTAAGTGTAGTGCTTTATTTTTATATCTCCGATAAATCGAATTGTTTTTGATTTTTAACCAATTAATCAATCTCAATTTAATTGTTGTAGGTAGCCTAGATCCACAATTGATTTATTAAATAAATTGCATACCACAACTAGCACAAATTTTAGAAGAAGAAGCCCGACATGAGAAAATTCTTGTCTAATCTAAATGTTATCCTTATCTCCCTTTTGGTACGCATGATAAATGATAAAAGAGTTTTTGAAAAATATGAAAATTAGGATGGTAAAGACATCTATAGGAGCAATTAGGAAAGTTATGAATTAAACACTTACAGGGAACCTATCATAAATTAAACACGTAACACAGTGGTAGTTGTGTTATGTACCTAGGAGGCTTGGTTTGAGACCACCGGGGTAGGGTAATTGAACCGCTCTCTCTCGACCTCAAGTCTCGCGATTATTTATTGTTAGTCCGAAAGGATTTTTTTCTATTTTTATACTCTCGAGTAGAGTGGCGTTTAGCCTTGATTTTTTATAAAGTTGCACGATGACCGTTTCCGGGTTCTCTGCCCACTGTCCCTTCAGGTCATGGTAGGTTACGGTTTCCGTTCGTTTTTTACCTTAGATTCAAATTTTTTACCGGATACTCATTTTGCTCTTCTGATGGTGGTTTGCTTCACTAACCCCACCAGTTAAAGTTTTTACTTTATTTAAGGTTTCGGGTCCTTGATTCTCGACTAGTGGCGTGTGCGGGTGGTAGCGCGTCATTACCTTTTTGATGTTGCGAGGGGTCTTTCCTGACCAACGTCACCACATTTTCCGTACTTCTTCGTACATTTTCTTGTTATTTTTTCAATATTGCTTATATTTTAATTAGCTTAACATTTTGTATTTTTTAAATTTTAATAATTTCATTTATTAGCTTAGTGTTTGGAATCTCCGCTTTGGTGATCTCCGAGTCCAAATTTTAGAAGGGGGTGTGTAACAACCTTTTTTTGTGGTTGTATTAAAAAGTACATTAATTTAAGAATCGTTCATCTATTTGGCATAATATTAGAAAAGTTTTTAATTATTAATATGTAGAATTGAAAATGGCAATTTAATTGGCATTTCCTAGAACAAATCTTTTGGGTGTAATATTACATAAATAGTTTTAGTTCCCTTTCTTAAAAAATTGGATATATATTTTTGTATTCGCGCAAGCGTGTAGATTTTTAGGGGAAATACACTTCAGTTATTCTGAAAGCTTTTTTGTACTTCACTTAATGCTGAATGTTAATAGCAATAAGCATGATTTTTACTTAATTTTTTATATTTTGGTGCCATCAGAATTTTGGTGGTAAGTTATTTTTTTCTCATTATATTTAAAGCTAAAGCCTTTGCTTTTTTTAGGCACTTTTCACTTTTTTACTTTTTAAGTACTTACTTTTCAAGTATGCACTTTTATTTTTTATTAAGTACTTTTTTTACGTACTTATTTTTTTAAGTACGCACCTTTTTAATCACTTAATTTGTATACTTAATAATCTTTAATGGCACGTATAAGTCAATATTTAACTGCACGATTATTTTAAATGGGAAGTTTTACTTGAGTTACCTTTACAACGCAAGTTCTACATTCTTTTACAAATAAATTTGGCGAATTAAACTTCAAGGAAATTCCATATTTTAAGGATAACTAAGCAAGACATTGACCTCACCATATGAACCATTCTGCTTCATAGTACCTGTAACAGTGTATATACAGAACCGTTAAAGGTAAAGTTTTTTATAATTTAGTTTATGACTTCTGAATTTTCGTTTTCAAACATATATTAAATAAACTTATGTATAACTTGTTATTTTATTTTCATTTGTGTTAATTGTTTGTAATATTCAATAACTAGATTTTGTTGTTCCTAGATAGATATATAAAAAAAATAGAAAGACAACATGGCGCTCGAGAATTTATTATTTTTTTCATAATTTTTTGATAACATTTTTGGAATTAAGTGAAAATAATCAAGCAGAAAAGAAGCAACTAGCATTTCAGGTAGGTTAATTAAACTATTTATTAGAATTCCCCCTTTATTTTAATCTTCCGTTTGAAGCTATTTAATAATATACTTTGGCGCGGTAAACTCTAAATTAGAACCCACCCTTATTCATCTACCGATGAGCCGACGGCAGTAGCGATTATTAAAAGGTAATTTTTTATATTAATTAAATTATTTGATCAATTACGAATGGTATATTACATCATCGCTTTTTTATTTAATGTTATAAGTTGGCCCAGATTTAGTGTTTATACACTTGGAGCCGCTATTAATGTTACAATTTGACGCCTTTTAATAATTGTTGTTATACTTTGGCTTAAGTTAAGGTTATAAGCTGACGTACATTACCTAAAATGAGAAAAGTATAAATATGTATTCTGTACCAAAGGTGATAGTTGTGTTATTAAAATAACTCTTTAGTATTTGTAATACAATTAATTTCATAACATTCATAGGATTGTCACTCTAAGAAGGATGATAATCTTAGTTTATTTTGTAACAAATTTTTGTTTTCTACAAAAATGTTTTGATATTGATATACATATACATATACATATACATATACATATACATATACATATACATATACATATACATATACATATACATATACATATACATATACATATACATATACATATACATATACATATACATATACATATACATATACTTACCAAGGTTTATTAAGCCTCGCATCGTAGATGAAACTCTGTGTGAAAACACTTGGGCTGCATGCGACACCTTCATTTTTTTCATTTTTTCTTTATAAATGTGTGAGTCTGTTAGTTTATAACACATTCTGGTATCGTAATCTCCAGTATCCATTTCATAAAGAGTCTTGATGTCATCCCAACTAGCAATTTGTTGTCCCGTCTTTCACGTAAATTTAACTTTGGCATCCAGGAGATTATTTCTAATTCCCTTGAGAAGATGTGGAGTATCAAATAATGGAATCACGTCTATTCCATCAATGGCAAAACCAAACATTTTGTTTTCAATTTCCTCTTGCATATGATATCTGTTAGTTTCCTCTTTTAGTATTTTAATAGCTGCTGTATTAACAGCTGACTGATCGCATACAGTTGCAACGACTTTTAGTCCTATTGAATGCATAGCCACTATTATTTCTTTCAAATTTTTGACTAAGTCCGTTACATTCATACCCGCTTCAGAAAAGAAAAAGCATATAGGTTGTTTCCATTTACGCCGTAAACCTCTTGCCATAAATATCATAGCGTGGTCTGCAAATTTAATTTTTCTATTATTGCCGCAATTCTCGAAACCATCGATACAGTCATATTTTTTATTGTAACTTAATGAAGCTTCCAAGGACATCTCATCAAACATTAGGCAACAATAACGGTCTAATTCCTTCATGTTTAGTACTGACAACTGTAAGCTTTTCATAATTTGGATATTAATTCCACATGTAAAAGTAACTTTATTTAATAATGCCATTAGAGTACTGCGCGAGGGCAAGGCGAATATTTTTTCAACAGTTTATAACATTTTGGGCTCTACTTTAAAAGAGATAAACTGAAAATTTTGTCGTCAATGGTAAAACGACGACCCCGACTTTTCTTTGCCTGTTGTTTCAGTTGCGAATGAAAAAATTTCAAAGTTGCCGTGTTGATATTTTCACTATGAAATTCTTCTGATCTTGTCAATTTCACAGCTTCTCTTAGACGTTGTTTGTTGGTAGCACCTTCAAAATCTAATCTTCTTGCTACTTGCAGCATATTCTTTGCAATTTGATAATATCTTCTTGCAACAGGAGTAAGTTCTTTTTGCCTTCCAACGAGACCCTTCTTTAAGAGGTTGGTTTTCCTTCTTATATCTGAACAAAAAATTATACATTACAAGGACATAATTATGTAGTTAATGTTAACTCTTTACCAATTTGTTATATATTTATATAATTAATTATGACCTTACCTTTGCGAGTTTTTGGCACTTTTGGTGAATTTGCCAACACTTCATTATTGGCAGATCCTAGAAATAATGATAAAATTTTAAAAATAAATTAAGAAGAGGAGTACTAAAAGAGAAAAATAATAGTGATACTAAACTAAATATAATGTTAAGTTTGCTATAAGAATACTATACGATTCGTAACTATACATTTCAATTTAACTACAAACTGAAATGATATTGTATGAAATGTATGAAAAATGTCTTTTTTTGACGTTTAGTATAATTGAAAATAAAAAATCTAATATTATATACCTTTTCTTTTGCTGGGATTCCAATTCAGTTGGGCAGATTCCTCAATATTGACAGGAAAGTATACTTCATCAGATTCCATACTGACATCCTTAGAAGTATTAGGGACTGGATCAGATACACGGACTTGAAACAAGTCTGTAATAATTTATTAATTTAGAAAAGAGATAAACTACTAATAAATTATACTTAAAATTAATATTTACTAGTTAATTAATCACGTACATTAAATTATCTTATGTATATTAATTTGGCTAGTAACATTGAAAAAATCTTCGTAAAACAAATATGCATACTACTACTACAATTTTATTAAAGGAGTAAACACCACATGGTAAGATGGACGATCAGAAAATAAATAAAGAGTGTGAATTAATCTGTTATTATCCATTCCTAAACGCAATATTAAGAAATAGTAGTGATAGCCACGACCCTTGGCTTTTCTCCTCTTGAGTTCAACATTTAATAAAATACTTAACAATTTACCTTGTAAGTACATATTGGGGACAGCGCCTACTATAAGATTTGTTCTATTATGATGCTCCTTAAATTTCATTTCATCAGAGAAATGGATGAAACACACTCGATAACTTTTACGTTTCGTTATGTCCAAATCTTCACGATGAATAGCTTTCATCCATAGCATAAAAATCTAGAAAATAAACATAGTGACTACATTAACCCTTATGTGGCTGAAGGTGGTACCCGGGTACTTTTAGGGTATAGAATATGGAATATTTCACCTTTGAGAGGGCGAATCAACTTGAGCTCCTAGGACATCTCTACATCTCTAAATATAATTTTAAGTATATTTTGAAAATTTCAGATATGGAAACGTATGGGGTGTCAGGTATTTTTTACCTTATCGAAAAATGAACTCATCCTGGCGGACGGTGGTACCTGGGTATCACTGTAAATTATGTACTGGAAAATAATATTTTTATACATCTATTGTTATTTTTTAATGTTATATGTTACAAAATAGCATATAGATATAATGTATATCGATACTCCAGTTCAACACTGTAACAACTAAAAAAAGTAGTTTTTTGGGAATCTCCACTTGAATATTCTAATAAATTTTGATTTTATGATATCTTTGTATCGCTTTGATAGATCTAAATAAATTTTGAGATAAATATTACATATTACAATCCCAAATTACATTAAGGATAGTTTTGAAAATTGTTGAAATTTGATAGAGTTGTTAAGTTGTTGAATTTATAATTTATGTCACTGAACAGAGTTAATAAACAAAAAATATGTGTTAAAATTATGGTTTATACCAAATTCTTAAAGCATAAAATAAAAGCAATGTATTGATCAAACACAAATGTTTATTTCATTGATATGAATAATAACATAGTTGACTTACGTAAAAAAACAATAATAAAATAAAATTATAGTTCTAAAAATAAACTGAAAAAATATTATTGCAAGTAACTTCTTTTTTGAATCGCAATATTTCGTCACTCATCATCCTCACTATCAGATAAGTTATGGTCGTTGTCTGCCTGAATATTCTTATAAAATGGCCAGTAAGGAGACTTTATTGAATTGTCATTGCAAAGGTCGAGCAAATGCTTTTTCTTCTTTGCACTGATGGGTGGTGGTTTCTTATAAGCCGGTTGTAGTGCTACATCAGGTTTTGGTGTTCTCAGGCTATTTTTCAATTTCGCTTGTACTATGATCTCCTTGAAATCATCTTCATACGAATATTTATAAAAAAGTGAGTTGGGGTGACTTTTTTGGACTCTTAAAATTCGTATTTTTTTCCACTCGACTCGTTGTTTATCCTTGTTCAAAACATAATTTTTCCCTATGTCGCTAGACAACCGTTTTAAATCAAAAATTTCACTTGTTTCAATTTCTGTAACTTTATAGGGTGTTCCACTTTTTTTGCACTTCTTATTATCATCACCCATTGTGCAGGCACGAAAATGGATCCACCTTTTAAAACACGCTTTTTCTCTTTTTCAATAGTAGCGTGCATCGAATCGCCTTCATTCTGGGTGTGGCCGACTACTAAAAACTTATGGGTAATCGATTCCAAATTTTCATGGTTTTGTATAATATAAAGGTACATGGCACAGATGAACTTATTTTTGTTTTGCCCGACACAATTGTCGGAATATAAAATAACGTCTTTGGTTTGCGTTACTTCGTTTACTAAGAAATTGTATAAAAGCTTCCAATTTCATTTGCCCTCGCTTTCCAACCGTTTCGTTCCATGTGTAACAATAACCTCGTTTATCTCGTACGTCAAAACTGTAAAGTTATAAGCAGCAAGTCGCATTTTATAGTAGAAAGTACTTATTTCTCCACAGGGACAGGGAAGGACTGCTTGTAAATCAAAGCAGTATACGGATACACTTGCATTGCTTAGATCATTTTGCTTTTCTACCCTACTTAAGTCTTTTTCTATTATGTGTTCTTCATATTTCTGAACCATTTTCCTTCTCTTCTTCGGTGCAATTCTTATAGTTATCGCATAGTCCACATTGATCTTTCTTTGGCATGTGGAAAGCAATATTGGTTTCTGTATTCACAATTTTGGAGTACATAGAATACTTAGCAATTTCTTTACCTTCCTGTACACACTTATCTTTGTAAAGCCTATACATGTGAGCCAAGTTCAAACTTCCATCCAAATACTCTTTACTAGTTCTTGCGCGACAGTAATGTGAACTTACTCTTGGAAAAGATGCTACGTGGTTTCTAATATCTTGTAGTACAGTTGCGTCTATTCTCTTCTGCTTTCCATGTTTTCCCCTCTTATCATGTTCTAGAAATCCACTATCAGTTCTCTTATGCATGGTTGTAAATATTGTTCTATTGTTGATGTTCAAAGTATTTTTAAAAAAAGTTTTGCATACTTGAATTTGGACTGCATCTTTATAAAACGTATATTTAAGGTTTTTAGAACGACAGCTGTCTTGCTTAGGATTACGATAATGAGGATCTATAAACGACAGACAGCTATTCAAAAAGTTTCTTTGTAAATTTACGTCTCCCAATTTCCAGTATGAAGAAAAAATTCTTCCGTTCCTCAGCAGTAAATTTTGAATAACATTTTAGTCTACAACCGTCTTTACATGGCTCCTTCATTTTTTTTGCGCACATTTTCTTACCCCTTGATGAAACGTACTCAAATCCGGAATTTCGTTTCATTTTTTGTAAATTCTTTGTCCACGTTTCTGGTGCCCTAATCCGCTTTCTTGTAAGTTTTTCCTTTCTCTTACCTCTGACATCCTTTTCATGATCAATTTCAGATATCTGCTGCACAATATGTTCGTCATTCGATGAACTACTGCTACTTGGAACATAGTTTAGGTCAGCCACTGAATCATCACTATCGAAATCCTGTTGATTAATATCGAATTCAGATATCGATGTTTCACTTTCATAATTCTAAAATCATGTATGCATTACAAGAAGAAACCTAAAAATTTTGTTGTGTATCTTACTTTAATAATCTTGTTTGTAGAAGAAACCTCAAAATTTATTAGCGGAGATATATTAGAATCAATGCCAGATGTAGTAGGTAAATTAGCGGTAAAATCGCCGTGTGAACACGAAGGTAAATCAGCGTCACTACTTGCTGTTCGGTTTTTAGAAGTATTTAGCTAGAAAAATAATTTTGTTTAGATAATTTTAGGTTAGTTTTATCAAAGCAACAAATAAACCAAAGTAAATATGAAAAAACTTACCACAGTTTCATTCTGCTCCATATTAAAGGCACGTATGCCTAGATTTGCTATTAATTTTCCCCTTTCTCCCATTCTTTATTCACTAAAATATTTAAAGAACTCTCCACAGTAAACGCAACAAATACGTTAGGTGCGAAATTAGTTATAAATGCAAGTTTAACAAAGTAACAACTGAGTTGTTACAGTTTAGAATTTCACAAATGGGCAGAGACTAATATTATCACAAACACAGTCTATGCCATCTATGAATTTTAGTGTGAAGTAACAGTTGTTACGATGTAGAAATTGTATAAACATCATATTAGGTATCTCATGGTGGGTTGAACTCAAAAACTTAGTTTTTGGAGTTGTTACAGTGTTGAACTGGAGTATCGATATATAATATACCTATTATTTATCCCGGCACTGAAGACATTTGACTCTTTGATCCGTGTGCTGCAGGCACACAGGATTGCTACAAATGTTACACATCTTGCGGGTTTTCCTTTTTATCTTCCCGTCGCTGGTATAACACATTTTGCATATGCCTTTTACTGTAATGCGACCAGAGGAATCCCGTTCAGGCACAGGATTGGAATGATGAGGAGCTTCTAGCGAACTTCCTAAAACACTTTCAATGGCGTTTTTCGTAAACCGGTTTCGCAATATCATGGGATTTTCACTTCTTTGGTTCACAGCTGGCAAGCACAGATCACGAGCTAGGTCTTTTAGGAAAATCCTCCTCTTACTTGTGTTCTGATATTTTGTGGGGTTGTTTTCAGTATAGATAATGTAAGTAGCCAGAGCTATGACATCCAATATATTGAAGAAAAAGGATAACGGCCAACGGCTTGTTCGTCTCTTGCTCGTGTATGTTCCCAGCATTTTATCCATAACGACACCTGACTTAGTTTTGTTATAAAACGAAATTACTTCAGGCTTTTGCTTCAGGGTATCATCAACTGTGTTTGTACAGTGCATCGTTGACAACAAAACTACGGCTTTATTTACTTTTGGAACATATGAGCACAGCATGGCATCTGTATTAAAAGCAAAATTAGTTGAAAGAAGCGGTCGTTCCTTTTTCACTAAAAGATCCTTGGGAATATAGGGTTTATTTTTTCTAAGCGTACCGACTAAAGTAAGCCCATCTGATTTCAGCATGCGAGCAAGAGGCAGTGATGTGAAAAAAGTATCGGTGGTGATGTTGCGGCCCGAACGTTTGTAGTGTCGACATAAATGCATTACAGTTTTTTCGCCAATATTTACCTGTCGCTCATTACCCGCTAATTTTCCTGTGTAAATTGACCCTTGGCATGGATAAAAAGTTGTAGCATCACAAACCCAAAACACTTTTATGCCATACTTGGCAGGTTTCGAGGGAATGTATTGGGTAAACCTAGTTCGTCCGCGGTAGGGATATAGTTGTTCATCGACCGTTAGGTATTCATACGGTTTATAATATTTTAAAAGATTTTGGTTTAGCATAAGCCAAATGTCGCTTATTGCGGCAGCTTTATCAGTTTCAAGTCTGGCTGGCCGTGTCGTAGGGTTGTCGAATCTGATGAAGCGAAGAATCTGCTTGAAGCGGTCTCTACTTATTGCTGCTTTATATAACGGCAAGGCATCTGATTTCCACAATTCATCAATATGCTCAGTATTTGATTTATGAACGCCCTCCATTAGAAGTATACCAAAGAAGGCATCAAGCTCTTCATCTGAAATGTTCTTCCACATTTTTTGTGTCGAATTAGAGTTTCTATTGAAATCACAATAAACTTGATTGGCTTTACGGTTAGTTTGTCGTATGATAATGGATTTCATTTCGGCTGTGAATAAAGTATTGAACGTATCCTTACGTGTATACAAAGCAGTTACTCTACTCGGGCCTCCTAAAATTTATACAAACGAGATTCAAATTGAATTAGAAAGAGAAAAGAATGCCCATTACCTGGTTCTCGAATGATATTATATGACCGGGTTTGAGACGATGGTAACGGGGTTTTGTTCCAGATAGTTGAATCACTACAGCGATAAACATCAGTAGGTGGTGGGGTTTCAGTAGTATCTGCTTCTGTAGTAACTTCCTCGTCGTCGTCGCTGTTGACCTCCACCTCTGTTTCGATAAGAACCCTTTCTCCAGTGAGAACATCTTCTACATCTGATTTTTCATCGTTTTCTGATGGCACATAATTTTCGTCGTTATCATCTCCGCATTGATCACTAAATTCCTCATCGGAAGTTTCACACAATCTTTCGACATATTCAGCTGTCATCCTTTACCGAATACTATTCATTATTACAGGAATATACAATTATATATAGCGAATACAGAAACAAAACAACGTACTTATCTAAGTCGAGATATCCTCTGCAATTGTATTGTGGGTTATAAACAGTTTCCGGAGGCTTCTAGTATTTTCTGAAGCTACGCTATTTGATGGTTCATTGTTTCCAGAAGGTTTGCTACTACATTTTCCGCTACCAGACGCACTAGTACTATAATCACGTGCAGAAGACATATTATTTCACCAGTTGAACTAAACTGAGCACAATTCAATAAGATCACAACGTAGACTCGGCCGTAAATGAGGGATTACTGTACACAAAACAACTAATCATCACTATTGCTACGCATGCGCAGATGCACAAATATACAACAACCCACGTAACAATGTTAAAAATACACAGTGGTACCCAGGTACCACCTCTCGCCATGTACGTTGCATTATTTATGCAGACACATAAGGGTTAAAATTAACTCAGTGCAATATTGTTATACAAAACACTACACATATAATATGATCACTGATAAAACTAATTGTAATTATAGACACAATATATTTATTACCACATACCTCTGGATCTCGTGGAAGTACATGCATTGTAGAAGTAGTTTGTGTGTTATTACAGCTTCTAACTATACATTTAAACACCATGATAACTGACCACAACGCAGTTGTAGACGGATACTCTTAGTCTATTATTAATAAAAAATACTAGAATAATATAAGCGGTATAAAAACGAATAAAGCAGTAAAGTGATGATTGAAAAAAAATGTATAAAACAGAAAGAATAAGGTTAAATCACCGGGTCTTAGGGTGTTATGGTGGTTAAATGTTGCTTGACTAAAGTCACTAAATGTAGCGCCACCAGCGCCTTCGGCGACGTGATACACAACCATGGGTTTGGAACCAAACTTAATACCAATTTTATTAAAGGAGTAAACACCGCATGGTGTACTGAATTAAACCTAAAAAATCACAATTCCTTTTACGCATGTTAAGGATAGGTTAGGTGGAGTGGGGAGCTTGGCAAATAACATATGCTAAAATGGCGGCTGATAAACTAGCTTTGGTGAACTCAGTTCACCGGTGCGAGTAGTTAAGGGTTAAAAGTCTACACGGATTTATTACTTCTTACCTTTATTTGCGTTTCTTGCTCGCTGGGAGTAGTTTCACTAATTAGTCCAACGTGTAAAGATTCGGTATTCATTTGAGTGTTCACTTCATCGTGCAACTGTATTTTCTGATCGAATGTCATTGCTTTATCGACAACTTCAGCATCTAAAGATTCGGTTTCCACTTTACTTCACCACCAGGGACGATCCGAAGACCTTACTTTTAAGGGGGTATTGAGCTAAAATTGCCGATTGTTGATATAGGTGCTCCAGATACTAGGTACCTATTTAGTTTTGAGTAGAGTATTAATTGCAAAAATTGTAATAATTCATAGTTGTTGAAAAATTGGGTTATATCTATAGTCTATGGTGTAGACATTTTCAGACATTGAATTATTGGACACATAATTTATTTATTTATTTACGGATTGGAGGCAAAATACATAAATTTTAAAATAAACTTAAAATAATAAAGCATAAAATATGAGTTATATGTCCTTATGTTTTACAAATTATAAAGATACCCGACGTTTCTTCAACTTACTCCACTTACTAACGAAGTCAGATAAATCAAGATTGTCGCTTATTTCTGTTTCAGAAGAAAGACGAATATGCGAATTTAAACACTGGACAATATTTTGAAAGGTAATACATGGCTCAGCTCTTAGTTTTTCGATAAAAATTTCCATTTCAGCTTCCCTTGCAGTCCAAGTTTTTTGTTTACTAAATCCAGTTTTTTACTGACTCTATGTGCGGAACAAGGAAAGTAAATGACTTCACCTTCACATGCACCAGACATAGCGATAGCGCAGTCATAGCTCTGTGAAGTAAGATTTTCTATAGGCAATTCATTGAAAGGGAAAATATTTCAGCAAGCCCTCTTCCTGTTTTATTAGGAGCTATTTCAATTAATCACTTATATGGCTTAAGATTTTTGGTATACCGAACTACTAAAGACAGCATATCCTTATGTGATGTATCCGGGGTAGTATCAGCAATAATCGAAAAAAAAATTGGAATCCTTAATATCTTTACATATATTTGAACGAACTAGCAAATCTAGTAACTCGATGAATTCGTTTTGACTCTTTTCACCAAGATAGTCCACATGATAAGGCCGGTATTTTGTATTATCTAGTCACAGTTTCAAAGGTTCGCAGTGTTTAGCAACTAATTGCTAAAAGTTTCCCGAAGTGCTATCGTTACCTCTGAAACCAAGTCAATATCAAAGATGATATTAATAATTCTTTGGTTATACATCTTTCCCTCTTCGCTTCGAATAAGTTTTTCCCTGGTCCCTTTATCGAAAAGTTCGTCAACATGTTGTTTTGGAACCACAAACTTGCAATAATCTGTTAAGGCAGCCTTATGAGCGTGAGAGGAAAAATGTTCTGCTAATTTTACTTTTTTAGAAGTACTCGGACTTTTAAAGAAATGTCACTGCCAAAGTCTTTCGTTGATCCATGAATTAGCAGCATAATTTCTTCCAGGTTCATTTGGAAATAAAGAACAAACGAAGCAAAACGCAGCGTCTTTAAAAACACCATACTCTAAATAGGAATATTCTATATACCGGCAACTTAAAAAACTGTTCAGTTTCTTATCCACTATGCTTGTATGTACCGGAAATTTGGAATGTTTTGGTTGACATTACCCTAAGTCAATCAAAAATTGTCTCTGATTGAATGCCAATACTCCACTTCTCTGGCCTGGTTCACGTTCAATTAATGTACTTAAGTTCTCTTTCTGCGGTTGGTTAACGCGCTTTTCTGCTATTGAATTTAAAACGTCTTAACAAACAAATACATCCACGTACACAAAATTAAAAACTCCGAACGCGTTTCATTAGCCACGCTATCATCATCAGCGGTCGCCCTAGTAAACCGCTGATAATGGTAGCGTAGCTATTGAAACGTGTGCGGTGTTTTTTAATTTAGTATGGTACGTGGGCGTATTTTGTTTGTTACAGATCCTGCCACAGTTCCAGTGTTCCAGATTTTTCAAATTAAAACTTCTTCGGCTTTAGACGTAAAAATTTTAATTTTCTTTGCAATATTAATGGCTTCATATAAAAAGACAGCTGAGCAACGTACTCAGCCCAGTTACTAGTGTTTTCTTGGTCTTGTTTATTCTAGAGATTTAATTAAAAAAAAGTTACTCAAATTTTCACGAACATTTTTTAACTTACATTTCTAGTTTCACTTGTCCTTTCAGTTGATTTTCGAGGAAAATTACTGGACCAACACTCTTTTCAGTCAATTCTAAATTAGTCTAAAAAATAGAAACTAAACTACACACAGCAAACACCAAACAAATTTATTTTTAATTGAAATAAGTAAAACTAGTTCTTTTCAGGTGTGTGAAGATAGCCGTGTTATTTCGGAATAGCAGAATTAAATCATACGTATAATTAAGCACCCATTAGGCGCTATTTTACACCGTTGTAATAAAGTTTTGCGCCCTAATAGGAAAAAAGTTATTACAAAAAATACATTCATACGGCCAAGTTCACGTAACCGTGAATTTTTAAAAAAATTAATTTCGTTCGGTGTAATAACTAGGCGCCCTTTAAGCGCCGAATGGCGCTGTTGCAATAAAATTTTGCGCCCTTATAGGAAAAAAGTTATTACAAAAATTGTGTTGATACGGCCAAGTTCACGGAACCGCGGAAGTTATTAAAAACTAACTTTTTCTTAGGAATTAATTAGGCGCTTATTTGGCGCAGTCTTGCGCCGTTAAAATATTAAACCAACGAGTATATTTATTTGATTAAAATAATAAGCTTAAACATATTATTTAGATTTAACTTAGTAATAATAATAAATTGAATAAGTTAAGTTGCCAACGTCAAGATATTAGTATTTTCTATAATCGACTAAATTGAAGATTCAAATATCAACTGAGAACTGACATCAATAATTATGGTAGTATCAAAGGATGCCCTTTTATTATGTACCTACTTATAGGTGTCGCGTCGCCGGTAATACCACGTAAAGGATTGCAGGTCTAGGCGGCCCTTCTGCATGGTCACGTAAAACCATAAATTAAGAAAATATGGCGACAAGGCGGTTATATTCCTTGAAACCCAACACCCAACTAATGCTTAACTTGTAAATCCGGAAGTTGTAAATAAAATATTTAAAGGTACATATTGCTATTTTGGCTTAAATATGAATTTCTCTAACATAATGAATTACTCTAGCAGTAACTTTGCAAAGAAATACTCATTTTAAAACGTTCCTGTAACTTCTATTAGTTACCTAAGTTTGATGTGTTTTAAGTGTTGAAAGTAATTTGATATTTTTTTAAATGGCTGGCGGTACGGGTAGGCCGCGATCTGTGAACATTGAAATTGTGAACACATTACTACTTTCACATAAAAATGAAATACTAAAAGGTTTATGTAAAAAGTCTGATACGGTGTGGAAGGTTCTTAGTGAGAAGTATCCAGGACCTATGTCAAGAAGAATCGCGGCAATTGTCAAGAACATATCCTTGGGATTCAATCAACTACAACAGACAAAATCGTGCTTGAGAAAGAAGAGGGTCTTGCAATACATATATGCTACTTAAGTTTCAAGACTGGAATAATATCCTTGACTCTAAGAATAAATTACGTTCTAATTGGACGAATATTTTCTTTAAAACATTTGAAGAGGCTAACACTGTAACGGTATAAACGGGTGGTAGAACGGAATTACAGATAAAATTGTCCTTTTTGCCCCGACTAGCCAGCGTATGGGTGTAGGTCAGATGTTGAAAATTTTTGCACAACCAGAATAGTAAATCGTACTTTTTCTTAGAAATTAATTAGGCGCTTATTAGGCACCGTCTTGCGTAGTTAAAATAAAATTTTTCGCACTAATAATAATTTCTTTTCGATGATCTACAAAGGATAGTATTGCTTTTTTCATCGGTTCGCTTTCAAATGATCATACTGTGTATCTATATTTTATTGACTCTTTTATAAATGTATCTTTAGATTAAATGCTTTGAAGTAGAATTCAGCTAAGAGTAAAGTAGAGGGCGCTTGAATTCAAATCATGTTTACACTGCTGCAATGTAGGTATAGATGGCGGTAAATTTGAATAACAGTAACAAATTCTTTACGAAAAATTACGAAGATTTTTTAATGTTCTTATCTTATACCTTATACCTGTACATACACTAATATAGGACAAACGGCTTGTTCTGAAAACAACAGTTTCTAGTGAATAATCGAAAACTGTGAAGGATTTTTAAAGGAAATATTAATTATAAAGTGACACAAGAATAACATAACCAAAAAACAAAAATAATGTCAAGTACTTACACACAGTGTTGTTAGACCATATTAGAATTTGATATGTACCAAATTTTTATTTTTAAATTGGCAAATAAAATCAAATATAGATGGCGCGGTTTAGTGTCAATATGGTGGTGTTACGGTGATCAAAAAATACTTCACATAAAAAACTGTTGGGTTACTTGTAGCGGTATTTTTCTGTTTGCATTTCATCTGCTACATTAATTGAAAGTTGTTTTAACCCTGACGAGTTATGAAATAACAAAGTTGATCACCGTTTCTCTACTTCTGTGTCCGCCGCCAGTTGGCGACTCTTTCGATTTTATTTACCAATACATTTTAAACGTGTTAAAGGAAATTGTCGCCATTATTAAACAATAACCGTGAATTCAGATCAGTGTTAGTTCGTTTTAATGCCTACCTTATTACAATTTTTGTGCTTAATGACATATAAGTAATAGTCTTAGCTGACTTTTAGTATAGTAATATACAACAGAAACTATGGCCTAGAGAAGCGCTTACATCAGAAGGTTTATGTAATACCGCAGTGGTATTGTGGTGTGCTGGGTGGTACCATTAATGATAACTTCCTCTCTGCAAATTACGGAAGGTAGGACCTTCGGCCCCCATGAAGAGTTGGTTGGAGAAATTTCTAGATAGATACAACACTTTTATGATGTAAGAATTTATTTGATAAAAAAACATTGCAAATTCATACTTAGATACTATACATCAAGAGATGACAAGAATGCGAAAAATTCTTTTTAACCAATGTAACTTTCTTTTCCGTGTCGTTATAACGTTCTATGGACCCGTCACTTCTATTACATATGGTAAAATAGTGACCTATACCTCCTTCGGCAATTGGGGGGATGAACATAATAGCAGATCTAAATTGGTAGTCAATACTTTGAAGTTTTATTACGCGTGGAATGTCAGCTATCCTTATATCAAACGTTCCGTTTAAATCAATAAAATATTTGCGGCCATGTTTACAGTGTGTACCATTACGCTTCCACAATTACATTTTGCTAGTCGGGGCAAAAAGGCCAATTTTATCTGTAATCCCGTTCTACCACCCGTTTATACCGTTACAGTTATACATCTTCAAGTGTTTTAAAGAAAATATTCGTCCAATTAGAACGTAATTTATTCTTAGAGTCAAGGATATTATTCCAGTCTTGAAACTTAAGTAGCATATATGTATTGCAATATTGATCTGTGTTGTCTTCACTTTCAGAATTACTTGTAAGACCCTCTTCTTTCTCAAGCACGATTTCGTCTGTTGTAGTTGATTGAATCCCAAGGATATGTTCTTGACAATTGCCGCGATTCTTCTTGACATAGGTCCTGGATACTTCTCACTAAGAACCTTCCACACCGTATCAGACTTTTTACATAAACCTTTTAGTATTTCATTTTTATGTGAAAGTAGTAATGTGTTCACAATTTCAATGTTCACAGATCGCGGCCTACCCGTACCGCCAGCCATTTAAAAAAATATCAAATTACTTTCAACACTTAAAACACATCAAACTTAGGTAACTAATAGAAGTTACAGGAACGTTTTAAAATGAGTATTTCTTTGCAAAGTTACTGCTAGAGTAATTCATTATGTTAGAGAAATTCATATTTAAGCCAAAATAGCAATATGTACCTTTAAATATTTTATTTACAACTTCCGGATTTACAAGTTAAGCATTAGTTGGGTGTTGGGTTTCAAGGAATATAACCGCCTTGTCGCCATATTTTCTTAATTTATGGTTTTACGTGACCATGCAGAAGGGCCGCCTAGACCTGCAATCCTTTACGTGGTATTACCGGCGACGCGACACCCATAAGTAGGTACATAATAAAAGGGCATCCTTTGATACTACCATAATTATTGATGTCAGTTCTCAGTTGATATTTGAATCTTCAATTTAGTCGATTATAGAAAATACTAATATCTTGACGTTGGCAACTTAACTTATTCAATTTATTATTATTACTAAGTTAAATCTAAATAATATGTTTAAGCTTATTATTTTAATCAAATAAATATACTCGTTGGTTTAATATTTTAACGGCGCAAGACTGCGCCAAATAAGCGCCTAATTAATTCCTAAGAAAAAGTTAGTTTTAATAACTTCCGCGGTTCCGTGAACTTGGCCGTATCAACACAATTTTTGTAATAACTTTTATCCTATTAGGGTGCAAAATTTTATTTGAACGGCGCAAGACGGCGCCTAACACGCGCCTAATTGATGTCTATGAAAAAAATAGTTTTGAGCAAAATCCGCGGCTCCGTGAAATCTGCCGTATCAAAGCATTTTTGTAATAACTTTTTTCCTATAAGGGCGCAAAATTTTATTGCAACAGCGCCATTCGGCGCTTAAAGGGCGCCTAGTTATTACACCGAACGAAATTAATTTTTTTAAAAATTCACGGTTACGTGAACTTGGCCGTATGAATGTATTTTTTGTAATAACTTTTTTCCTATTAGGGCGCAAAACTTTATTACAACGGTGTAAAATAGCGCCTAATGGGTGCTTAATTATACGTATGATTTAATTCTGCTATTCCAAAATAACACGGCTATCTTCACACACCTGTTCTTTTCAAGTTCTTGTAAATAATAAATTTGTAGTTAATTAAAAGGTACTCGTACTCACATTGGTGTCTGACTATAAATTTTTGACGTTGACAGAAAGTTTATAATTTCTGCAGCACTTGTACTTGCGGACGATTTTGGCTGTAAATCCTTAAGTTCCCACTTTTTAACAGTTTCAAAAGTATTCTAATTGCGCTTTTACCCGTTTTCCTCAGTGTTTTTTATTTTCATACTGTTTCCGGTAATCATCATCAAATTGGCTGCCACACTCTAAGCACTGCATTTTCTTTCTTTCCCGTGCTATTGACTTCATTGTTATTGAGTAGTAGATAAAATTATAATTAATTTTAATTAGCTATATGTACTAAACTATTCGAAACGGTGCAACACTAACACGGAGATAGCCAGTTCGATAAATATTAGTCTCTCAAAAAACTGTATTAACAATTAAACCCTTCAATTACTTAAGCCACGTTCTTGTTCCGAATCATAATGCGAAATGAATCGAAGATGTAGTGAAATTAAAATTAACACATTTCTCAGTCTCAGCAAAACTATATCGTTTCTGAGAAACTTGATGAAGTAAGTATAAGGTAAAGTATTTCTTGATTCTCCAATTTGGTGGAAATAACTTAATCCAGAAGCAAGATGCATAGTGTCTACAATATGGTAATATAAAAATAAAATATTTTGATTAATGGTTACGTACTTTCAAGTCATTTAAGTAACATTCGACGTTTGTTGACGATGCTGTTAAGTTACCGTAACCAAAGTGTTTTACCATAATTCCAGTCCACAGTGGAAGTCTGAAACATCATATAATACATTTATCGCACAAAAACAGCATTTTCATCCGAATATTGTAATCGAAATCTATAAAATGGTTATCCTAGGAAACCTTACCTTGTGCACAACCGCTTTAACCCTCTAACCGCGGGAAGAATTTCTTTTTTTTTCATAAAAAATCGCGGGAACATATTTTGCTTTATTTATGTTCGAAATATGAACTGTATAGGGTAGACATAAAGAAAAAATCAAAACAAATTAAAAAAGTAAAAATTTTACTTCCATAGTTTACATAATATGCGGGAAACGCGATTATCACGTTTGAAATATTTTTTGTATATGATATATTTTTAAACATGGTTCCATACATAGTTCTGGTCACTTTTCTTATTTTTTGGAACAACATACTACACACCTACTTCGAGACTCCTTTTGATTGGATTTGGAGGAATGTGGGAAATAAAATGCCGTGCTATCAGTCTTGTTATGTTTGCATCTACTTGATTTTGTCTTGAATTTGGTTGTAGATATTTTTCAAAAATTTCCTCAATAACTCCAATTCTGAAGAGCAAGAAAGATTTTTCCATAAATCTGTCGCGAGACATAACTTTTCCGAAAATTGGAACGTTCATACATTCTTATTTTGACCAAGCGTATAATACTTTGCAATAGTATTATGGCGATAAACACTCGCATTCCTGCATTATCTACATTTGCCCACTTTTTTAATTTAGAGTATCTAGATGTCGATGCCGCTTTTGTCATTTCCTGATAAGCATATCTATTTGTTTCGTTTACTATAATATTTATCAGTTCATCATCAAAAAATACTGCGAAATAACCAAGTGGTGTTGCATTTACGTCAATGTTTAAATTTATTCCAGGTGTTGAAGTAATAGGAAGTGTGGTGGAGCGGGTGGAATATTATTCTGGTCAATTTCAATCCAAATACGTACATTACAAAAATCTTCCTCTTCTCCATTACATTCCTCACTGCTGACACACAAAGCTTCATCGGAACTATTAAAATCACTTGAACCTAAATTTACGCTACTATCACTAATTTCAGAATCACTGTCTGTTTTGCAATCCATTTGCTGCAAGATTCAGAGAAAATTCAGTACATATGTATAATTAATATTGAAAATAGATTATAAATACTACTAGGATACAAAAGTACCCCATCGTTATTCTCCTTTATGTGGTCTACATTATTTAAATTACAACGCAAGGTAGCAGGAGACTCCATATATGTTCCTTTAATTATCAATTTCTATATACACCGAATTTTAATTGCATTTCATATCGATTTTGCGAATACACTCGCCCGTAGGTTTTTTTTCAATTTTAAGTATTGCCTTTGAGAAATTTAACCCTTAGATTTGATTTTAATGTTGTAGGTAACTAAACTAGGTTTTATAGCTTTCCAATCTTCCATGGTGATACATATTTGAAAGTATCTAACATCGCTGGTATTACCATCTGATTCGCTTAGTGAATCAACTGCTATGAGACACTTATTACATTCATTGATATTTTGTAATTGACATATATACCCAGTGTCCATACTGTAACTATTAAATATTTTAAAGCTGGGATTGAAGTATTATAAGTTGCATAACCATAACTATTCACGTTGTTCTAGGGTTTTTTAAACTTTTTTTGTCTACAATTTACGGGTAAAATCGCGCTGTGCATTTATTTGCACTTCTCTGTGCTTTCGAATTTTTGGTTTCCCGAGAAAAATCGGACACCTGTTTCATTTTAAAATTTTGGAAGAAAAGCAAAATGGCGTTCCATATAGCTTCATTTGCCAGAATTTTTGTCTGAATAATAATACACAGGGAGGAATGTATCCTCTTTAGGCTCACGAGTCACTGCAATGCGATATTGATTCTGACTGCAGTACATTATCGATTTAGGTGCCAATAACATAAAACAAAAGATTCCTAAAAAATTTTTGATTTTTGTTTTTGAAAAAAACGATGTATCATATGCGATCCATTGGGCTCTGCGCTATAAGAAAATTTGGATAACACAAAAAAAATTTTATTGGTTGAATTTAAGAAAACAATTTTTTTGCATGCCGGAACATAGAAAAACATTACAAGAAGTACATTTCACAAAAGTTAATCTCCTGCAACCTGCGTATCGGAATCTTGATCGTGTTTGTTATTCGTCGTTCATAAATTTTGGCAGATGCTTGGCGTCTGCCGAACGTACCGTCTTGTCTGGAATTGTCAAAACATTTCTTCTTTTCAAATTACCCTGTTCTGGATATTCTTCATCACTTATATATAATTTTTCGTCGTTTTCGTCCTGTTTAGAGGAGTACAACAAAGCTTTTGCGAGTGAAAATTTGAAATCAAGGTAGTCATGAATTTCTCGTTTGAGAAGTTCTGCGACGCGAGCATCTTCTTTGCATCGAAGCGAGGAAGCTGTTGCTGCAAAATCCACGAAATGGAAGATACGACGTATTGTCCCTTTCTTGGTCTTGCTGCTCATTGAATACTTTGCTATTACGCGATCAAGTAAATCAACCCCTCCCATATTTTTATTGTAGCTTCGAACCACAGTAGGATGATTGATTTCAATATATTTTTTATTTTGAACAGACCAGCGTCTACATTGTCCCAACGGCTCATCCCGAAATTCAGCTGAAGCAAGAGGGTATGTGTCTAGAATCAAACCTCTCCACTGTATCGATTTTATCATCTTCAGTAACTAACATGTCGTAAGACCCTCTTCCCGATCTCTTCAATTCTTTTTCGGTGTTGAACGGGAACTGGGACTCCTTTGGCAAAGTGTCTGTAATATTTAGGACTACTCTTCCACCTACGTCTAATTTCTCAGGTGTTCAAACCAAGGAAAATTCTGGGGTCCGACTCTTACCTTCATACATATAAAAAATCAAGTGGAATACCTGTAGGTGTCGTCATTACGAAGTTTTTTAGGCCTACAAGATGAGGCTTGCCGCAAACAAATTGTCTCATTCTAACCTTTCCGTGGAAAGCTATCATATGTTCATCAACTGAAACTTGTGTTCGTTCGGTTCCTAGGCAAGTGTTTTGAATTTTATCTAACATTGGCCTAAATCTGACAATCTCCGTAGCATTTTTCGACACAAAATTGTCATCAACAAGTTTTAGCCTTGTTCGCAGGGTAAAAAATGTATTCCTCGAAATGTTATCTGCAACAATTGGTGCTCTTGCATTCAATTTCCAAAACATTCGAACCCTTGGTAAATTGTAAATACCAATCAGCAAGCAACATGCAAAAAATTTCCTCAGTTCACGTCCTGAAGCATTGATTGATTTTCCAGTCAATTGAATTGATGTCATGTTAGTGAATGTGGCCATGGAATCGAAAAAATCTAAGTTGAGATACTCCCTGAAGTAGTCAATCGGTTGTGGAAGAGTTTCAGGAGTGTAAGGTATCTGGACCGATGGTTAATACTTTTCTGCTACCGCCTGAAAATTGGTCCTTTTCCATTTTCTTTTTTTAGATTTTTGCAAGAAAGTTGTCAGAAGAATAT
This sequence comes from Vesta saturnalis, assembly GCA_036346205.1. Taxonomy (NCBI): domain Eukaryota; kingdom Metazoa; phylum Arthropoda; class Insecta; order Coleoptera; family Lampyridae; genus Vesta; species Vesta saturnalis. The sequence goes on from JARFJB010000803.1 coordinate 60,625, forward strand.
TATCATCTGAAGATGTGCTTGTTTCAGATTCTCTTCCATCCACAACTGGCTTTTGATCAACGTTTTCATCGGTACCATACGCAATTCGATCTTGATCTATATCGTCGGTTTCGCTTTCGCTATCGTCCAGGGGTTGTCCACCAATACCGGATTCATCGAAGTTCAGGTTTTCCACAAGTTCCTGCAGTTCCGCTGCAGAAAGCGGAGCTGTAGGTGTGAGACAATAACTAATAACTTGTATAACCCAAGTCCCAATGTATCACCAATGATACATGCATTTCTAATTTCTAACGATGGGACGATCTTTCACATGTAGGACATTACAGCCAATAATAAACATACATTCACAACAACAAACAATCGCTAAAATTGATATTTAGTACGTATTCACCTTTGTTGTTAAACTTCTTGGCAGCGGCGGCCATGTCTTGTCGTATTGCACTTAGAAATAGTAATATCAACGAACATCAAGACGTACGAAACGGACACAGCGTCGTATGCGCAAATTTAGACGCATGTCTAGACGATATCACTTAACGTAAGCGAGAAATAAAATAAAACCCCGAAGTATCATATATGATACCTTGGGCCCGAAGAGGGCTTACCGCTACGTCACTAATTTATGAATTTAGCTATCCAATTCGTTCATACTGTTTTCTCATATAAAACAGTGAATTAAATAAGGATGGTGAGCATTCGTAGTGCATTTCACGAAATCGACATACGGTATTGAATAAGTAAATGTAGTAGAAAGAGTAAACCTATAAACACGAAATAAATTTGTTTCATATGCATGCGAATTTAATTCTCATTTGACTAATACTTCATAACAATGGCGGATCCAGGCACGGGCGATCGCCCGGGACCCTGCGCTTTCGGGGGCCCGCATTACTGACTTGCACTTGCTGAAAATTTTGTACTGTACTATAGCCACTTTGGAAATAAACAAGCACAACTTGATTCGATAAAAGTTAAAATATTGGTCCCTAAAGTTGAGTCTTCTACTTTAGTGTTAAAATCTTATCAATTTTAACTCAATAACGTATTATATGAAAATTAAAAAGAGAATAAATTATATAGTATAGTAACTATAGTATAGTAACTCTAACTGAAATAGTAAATAAAATCGATCCATCTAAAAAGGAGTCCATTGACGTTAAACCCAAAAAACTACCCCTGTTCATATTTCCAAGAAAACATACTACTACCCCCATTAGCCCGCTAGTTCAAAAGATTCCGGGTGATAAGGGTGTTACTGCCCCCACTAGTCCGCTAGCTCAAAGGACTCCTGATTTCACTGATGCTAAAGGTGCTATTACCCCCCACTAGCCCGCTAGCTCAGCTACCGTTTTTTCAAAGAAATCCTCCTCCAGGTCTTCGTACACCATCATTCTTAAAATACTGAGGAAGAAGAACCTCTTAGTGTCTCTCACAGATGATCCCCATAATGAACCCATTTCAGAAGAATTTCTCGATCAGTGCAATGAATTACCTCGTATATATGTTGAACATAAATACGATCATAAGTATGGAGTCCACCCGTCACAATTAAAGGAGATGATATAATTAATTAAAGGTGTAACGTATAAAGGGGCTCAAGATTTACATGATCTGCTTATTATGAATGAACCCGATTTAAATCTAGTAAATTAAAACGATAGAAAGGATTATGGCAGTATTTTAGAAGTTACGAATGCTGCAAAGCGAGATTATGATAAAGGTAGACAAATTCGGGGAAACCGCAGCAAAAAGTATAAAAAAAACTATCATCATCACCCACAACTAAAGGAGGTGGAGCTATGTTTTTTAAGGAATGACCAAAAAAACTGACCTATTGAACATAAGTATTGGAATGATATACATGAACTACTTCGCAATCTAGAGGTATTGTGGGCGGAAAAATTAGTGGGAAACACCGGTGTCGTAAATGATATAATATCAATTGTAGAAGACCTATACGAAGATGGATACATTGAAAGACCAAACAGCCGCTTTTTAAACAGTATAAATGAGAATGCATTGACATCAACATATCACAACTAAAATGCCCCTTGACAAATTTGGACGCTCGCATGTCCAGTATCAATTCAAGAAATTAACCCCGCAGTTTAAACTGATCGAGGATAATCAATTTCATATCGAGAATAAGAGACAGCAATGTTGCCAATCCCATAGATCCTCAAGATTCCACCACTAAGCAATACTATTTATCAACCAGGTTCAATTTGTTTGACACAGTTGGCGGACCCGGAAGAAGATGGTGATGCTATAAGTAAAGGATATCTTGCTTTTTGCCTGCAAGCAGTTCGGAGCAAAACTGCATCAACTTAAAGAAATTGTGGATAAATTAGTGTCATGTCAAAATTACACTCGTCAACGAATTGCACAAACCTGCAAGAAAAAATTTTTAACGAAGGCGAACAATAATTAAAGGTTTTGATGACCTGTGGCAAGCGGATTTGGCGGAATGTAACGCATATGCCAAACAAAATAAGGGCTATAAATATATATTAGTGGTTATGGACTGTTTTTCAAAATACTTGTGGGCCAAAGGATTAAAAAAGAAAACGGGGATAGTACTTGCCAAGGCTATGCAAGCAATCTTCAAACAAGGTCGAAAACCTAAAAATTTGCATACAGATGCAGGGAAAGAATTCTACAATGAGCATTTTGCAGAGTTATGGAGTAAACCATTACTCTCCACCTATAGCACAAAGAAGGCTGCGATTGCGGAACCCGTTCGTCAGATCCATTAAGGGTGCAAGGTACAAGGTAAATACAAATGGCAAATGGATTGATACCATAACGATGGATTGTAACAATCGTAAGCATAGAACAACTGGAATGAAGCCCAAACATGTCGGTGATCATACAAAGCTAGATAACACATAAAAATATTCGTTAGAAATCGTTATTCTGAGGGTGACATAGTACGAATCAGTAAATTTAAAAGTATTTTTTCCAAAGGATACACACCAAATTGGTATAGTGAACTATTTAAAATTGTGAAAGTTCGCATTACTAACCCCACTACGTATATGCTGGAAGACATGAAAGGAAAACCCGTACCGAACATGAATTACTGAAAGCAAAGTGCGCACACAAGCGCACAAAGTGCGCACACAAGCGCACAAAGCGCACAAAGCGCACACGAGCGCACACGAGCGCGCACGAGCCCACGAGCGCATAGGCGCCGATATGCGCCGACACACCCACACACACACACACACACACACACACACACACACACTCACACTCACACTCACACTCACACTCACACTCACACTCACACACTCACACACTCACACACTCACACACACACACACACTCACACACACTCACACACTCACACATCACACACACTCTCACACACACACACACACACACAAACGCACAAACACACAAACACACACACACACACACACACACACACCACACACTCACACACTCACACACCACCACACTCACACTCACCACACACACTCACATATACTCACACACACAACACACACGCACGCACATTTACGCGCACACGTACAACACACACACACGCACGCGCACATGCACACGCACACGCACACGCACACGCACAAGCACGCACACACACGCGCACACGCCTACGCACGCGCACACAAGCCCACACACGCACACACACGCGCGCAACACACACACACACACGCAAACATACACATACACACACACGCACACACGCGCACACGCACACACACACACAGACAGACAGACAGACACACACGCACACACACGCCCCACACGCCACACACGCCACACACGCCACACACATGCCACACACACGCCACACACACGTCACACACACGCGACACACACGCGACACACACACGCGACGCACACACGCGACACACGCGACACACGCGACACACACGCGACACACACGCGACACGCACACGCGACACACACGCGACACACACGCGACATGCACACCCCACACACGCACGCCACACACACACGCCACACACATACGCCACACACACACGCCACATACGCCACACACACACACACACGCCACACACGCCACACACACGCACACACACACGACACACACACACCACACACACACACACACACACACACACACACACACACACACACACACACACACACACACACGACACACACACACACACACACACACACACACACACACACACACACACACACCACACCGACACACACGACACACGCGACACACACGCGACACACACGCGACACACACGCGACACACACGCGACACACACACGCGACACACACGCGACACACACGCGACACATACACGCGACACACACGTGACACACACGCGCGACACACATACGCGACACACACGCGACACACACGCGACACACACACGCGACACACACGCGACACACGCGACACGCACACGCGACACACATGCGACACACACATGCGACACACACGCGACACACGCGACACACACACACACACGCGACACACACGCGACACACGCGACAACACACGCGACACACACGCGACACACGCGACACACACACGCGACACACGCGCACACACACGCGACACACGCGACACACACGCGAACACACGCGACACACACGCGACACACACGCGACACACGCAACACACACGCGACACACACGCGACACACACACACACGCGACACACACACGCGACACACACGCACACACACGCGACACACGCGACACACGCGACACACACGCGACACACACGCGCCACACACGCGACATATATGAGTTGGTACACCTCGCCCACCTACCGAAGGCTTTAGGCTGTCTACCTCCTATCCCACGAGACACAGCCGAGGAAACCCGCCAACTCCACTTCGCCAAAAATTAGCGGGGACCGATTTGTCCTCTTTTTGGGGAGTACATAATAAATTTTAATAATAATAATTTTGAATAATTTTAATGACATGTGTATCAATAGTTCCGGTGGTTAGTAATGTATATTATTTGCACTTGAAGTGATATGATTTTTGTGTTAGTGCGATGTTCACATGTTAAACCCCTATGGTCTGCTAGTATGTGTCATACGTCTGTCGATGACTAGCTTATTCTATTTAAAACTGTGTATATCTAAAACCTTATATTAATGACCAGAGCTTGTATTTAATGTACATGTTAAAAATTTTGTATAAATAAAATGGGTTAAATAAATTAAAAATAGGGGACGTACACTTACATATTCTCCAGGAACGTTATTGTTGCAGGACCATCGTTATACAAGTTATAGGTGGCTTAAACCCGTTAGAGGTTCGGACATTTAAGCTTGTAGAAACTTGTTGTTATCAGTGTTATGTGTCTAGCCTAAACCCGTTAGAAATTCGGACATTTAGGCCTAGACTTCTACTGTATCTTCTACGATAAATTCAATAGCTGATTGATTTATAGCGCTGGTTATTTTGTCCTCATGCTCTGTGCTTATTTCTAATTGTTCTACCGTGGTATTTGTACCTCGCAGTGCTTGGTTCATCCTAAGCCTGGCTATCATACAGGACGTAGGGTATACTGTATTAGAGCATGATCGGGTGATGTTATTTGGTCACCTTAACAATAACTTTGGATATTTTTTATTTTGAACCTTGAGAAATAGTTAGCATAGGGACCGTATCCTGTTAAGAGCCAGACTGCCTCCTTATTCAGGTTGTATCCTTTGGGATTTACCTTAGAAATATGTTTGTGCAGTGTCCGACCCGTGTTGCCCTTGTCCCATTCTTTTTGCCAGTTTTGTACATTTTTGCTCTCTATTTCGCTTTTCTAGGTATTCCGCGCTTTCTGAGTATTGGCCTTATCCATTGTTGGATGGCCTCTTGCCAACTTGTCTACCAATCTATTACCTATTGTGTCCGCATTGGCTTTCGTCCACTTTAGGCTAATTTGGATGCCGTGTACTCTCAGTGTATCAATCGTCTTGTAGGCCGAGGCTGCCCATGAACTGGTATGATGATGAAAACTCTTTGTGGATTAGCCACATAGCTCTCGACCCACTGACAAGCCTTGTACACCGCGTATATCTCTACCTGTTGTGATGTTGCGTGTGCAGATGTTACCTTTCCCTCTGTCTTCGAGCCATCAGTATATATCAGCACCTCGTTTGTCTTAGGAAGCAAGGCTTCGTCTGTGCAGGGAACTCCCCTACGCGATGGGTGTACCTCCACATAGCCTAATCCTATATCGTTAGATTTATTATATAGCCCCTGTGCGATAATAGGTAGGGGTATTATTCCCGCGATGATTTCGCAGGAGTTACTAGGTGTCGTTCTGTACGCCTTGTATATTTTTAACGCGAATGGTCTGTTTATAGAATTTAATACCTTAATAATTCGCGTATCATGGGATCTAATTCCCCATACTTCTGCCGCATATAAAATTGCTGGCTTTAATAACACCTTCGTAGAGTGTTTCTTTCGTTGCTCCCCAGGTCTGACCCCCGATGGCACACAATCTATTTGCGTACTTCGAAATCTTGTTTTTAACCTCTAAGGTCGTCTAGGAAAAGTAGTTTAGGGTCTATACACAGCCCTAAGTACTTGAGGTTACCCTTTGGAGATAGACTGATTTCGTTCATCTTCAGAATCGGGGGTCTAAGTATCTTATTTCCGGGGAAGAAGATGCATTCTGTCTTGTCCGGCGCATATTCTGATTTTGTGTCTGCGGCCCACTTTAAGCATGTCTCAATTACCTTTCCCCACACTTTTTCGATCTCTTTGGCCGACTTACCGCTTATTACGATAAGTTGGTCGTCTGCGAAGGCCTGCAGGAAGATGTTTTGCTTTCGATCCTGTACTTTATTCATGTGTTCAAACCAGGTTTCCATAACCAAAAGCCATAGGATAGGCTCAAGGCACGATCCTTGCGGACATCCTCTATTGACGTGTTCTTCAGCGCCGTCAACTATTATTGTTCTGTCCGCCAAGTGTGTAGGCCAGGTTCCTCGGGATGTATGGAGTTGTTTCGTTATTAGCGGAGTCCAAGCTAAATTGAAGGCGTTTTAAGATCTAGGGTTACCATGGCGCTGTGCATTTGTTTTTCTCTCCTAGACTTCACATGGGATATGGCGTTATTTATTGCCTGTGTAGTGGATCTGCCCTCCCTGAACCCGTACTGGTAGCTGGAGAGTATATCCTTAGACTCTAAAAAGTAAAGTAGCCTGACAGCGCAGAGCTTATCTAGTATTTCCCCAGTATATTGAGTAGGCTGATGGGTCTATACCCCTTATTTCCTGGTTTTGGCAGCCATACGATTCGCGCCTTTTTCTATATGGCTGGAAATACTCCAATTCTGAGGAATTTGTTGAACAGCTTCATCCACCAGCCTGGTGATACGGGTATTAATCTTATCGCTATTGGCCACGCTATTCCATCCGGGCCTGGGGCCTTATGATCCTTATTACCGTTCGTGATCCCCATCACTTCGATTTCTGTAAAATCCCAGTCATCATTTTGTGTATAGCTTTTAGTAGCTTGTGCCCTAATGAGCTTGTGCACTCCGTCATCGTTATCTACGCTGTCCTGGGGAAAGTATTTCTCCACTAGGTATTCATTTGTCTCTTTCGCGGTCTTTGTCCAAACCTGGTTTCTCTCGTTGAATATGCTTTCTATTTTATTTGTGGCTCTACTCCCGTTGAGTATTTTATATATTTTTCCCCAGGGATTCTCCGCTCCTATATTGGTTAAATAGTTCTTATATATAATATATATAATAGTTCTTATGTTTGTCTTTAGCTTCTCTGATATTATTTTTGTACGCCCTTCTAATTCGTATGTAGTTTTCTCTAGGGGCCTCTCTAGCGTCCGTTGCGGTCTCTTCCTACGTTGCCTTTCTGGCTTTGTTGAGTTTAGTTCTCGATTTCTGTAGCTCGTCGTTTCACCATTGGCATTTGCCGTCATACTGCCTTTTGATGGTGTATGGCATACACTTCTTGCACGCTTCTAGTATTTTTCTTTGGAGTTCATTCACCATTTCATTCGCCGTCTGTCGGTCTGTGATGTATGTTAAGGTGTCATCGGTCATCAGTTATTTCACCTTACTATTGAACTTCCCCCAGTTTGCCTTCCGCCATTTAAACGTGCGGATCGGTTTTCCTTCGTCTAGTTTTCCGTCTAGGACGTATGATATCAGCTTGTGATCGCTGAGGGAGTCATCAGTTTCTATCCTCCATTTGGTCACCGCAACGTTTATGTCAGCGCGATATCGATCCATGACACTCCGTTCGCTGTTTCGAATGTGGGACCTTCGAATGGGTCATTATGTATTTGTATGTCTAGCACATTTATTTGGTCGTAGAGCTCTTCTTCCCTGCTGTTGCTCGTATCCCCCCCCCATGCTGGGTGTTTGGCATTCAGATCTCCCGCTAGTAGGAGTGTTGGCTGTGTTGCTAGTTCATTTATAATCGCTAGTTCATTTTCCCATTCTCTCAACGGTTCTACGTACATTATTATACGTTTTTGTTATGAACGAATAAGTTCAAAGGTAGATATAATAAAATTAATAATAATTTTTATTTACATATTTATCTTTGAACTTATTCGTTCATAACAAAAACTTATAATAATATAATATTAGTCAAGTTGCTTTGGTATGTGTGAATCCTTGCGATATTGCAGGCTCACATTCCATTAATATAAGTAATTTGACTGTAATCTCATTATATTTAGAATTACATCAGTTCTACATACATAAAGATAAAATTTACATCGATTGGGGCTTGAACCTTTGGTGGCGCAGTTGTTTAGTGCGGTACTCTAGCAAAGTACAGGTCGTAGGTTCAAATCCTACTCGAGGTAAACTTTTTATTTATGTATTTAATAAAATTAATAATAATTTTTATTTACATATTTACCTTTGAACTTATTCGTTCATAACAAAAACTTATAATAATTTAATATTAGTCAAGTTGCTTTGGTATGTGTGAATCCTTGCGATATTGCAGGCTCACATTCCATTAATGTAAGTAATTTGACTGTAATCTCATTATATTTAGAATTACATCAGTTCTACATACATAAAGATAAAATTTACATCGATTGGGGCTTGAACCTTTGGTGGCGCAGTTGGTTAGCGCGGTACTCTAGCAAAGACAGGTCGTAGGTTCAAATCCTACTCGAGGTAAACTTTTTATTTATGTATTTAATAAAATTAATAATAATTTTTGTTCTACTTACATGTTTGCGATTGTCGTTTCGCTATTATTTAGCTTAATCTTTACCGTTGTTATATTCTTGGAGTTGTATTCGTTCAGTGAAAACGCGTCTATCCGTTTGTGTATGGCAATGGGGGCTTTACTCCCTTGTTCGCCAAATAGGTTGTAGCTGGTTCTTAGTATCCCCACGTTGGGTCCTGGTTCCTGTATTAAAATTATGGATGGCGACTGTTCTATCGCTGTTTGCAACAGTTGTGCGGTGGCTGCCCTGCCCTTTCCCAGATTGGTCTGTAGTACTTTTGTCTCAGTTCTGTCGTTTTTACAGTTCAAAGTCTATTTTGTTTATAGCCAGTCTAAGCTTCCTCTGGTAAACCGGGCAGTTGCCATCTAGAGCCGTGTGATCGACCCCGTTGTAATTTGCCCTCTTGCCATTACAACATTCTAGTCTCGCGTCTTTACATTCGGATGTGAGGTGCATGCCCGCACATCTAGCGCACGTGTCCTGCTCCGTGCATCTCACTTGGGTGTGCCCAAAGGCATTGCACGTGAAGCACCTTAACAGGTGTAGGTCCAACTCCAAGTTTAGATAACCTCTTTCCATGACGCGTTTGAAGACCCTCGGTTTCAATTCTATGACCCAGTTTTCCCTTTTCGGGTTTCTGCAGGCTCTTTTGTTTACGACTTTTATATTCTGCTCCCCGCATATGATGTCCGCATTTTGGGTTATCAAGCAACCTATCAACGCGACACACACACGCGCGACACACGCCTGACACACACACACACACACACGCGACACACACACGCGACACACACGCGACATACACACGCGACGCACAAACGCGCGACAAACACGCGCGACACACACGCGACACACACACACGACACACACGCGACACACACACACACGCGACACACGCGACACACACAAGCGACGCACACACGGGAGACACACACGCGACACACACGCGACACACACGCGACACACACACGCAACACACACGCGACGCGCACACGCGACGCATACACGTTTACGCGTATATGATATATTAGTAAAAATGAATGAGTTATTTTGCATGGAACATTTGATTTGGGATAGACATATAATGTGGTTGTATAAATAAGTATATATGTTAGGGCAAGGTAAAAGAAATTTTAACACAGTAAGGATATGTATATATACACATTAAAAGAGAATTTATGTTATGCTTAAATAAAGACGTAAAGAAGTATGTACCTTTTAGTGTATCAGACACCTTCCGCATCGTGGTTGGGTTTGCGCAGTTTCTCTTCTGTCCAAAACCACTAATCCAGAAATGTTTCTATGCATCAAAAGAGTTTTATACCATAGGTGACTGCAATAAGCATAATAACTTAATTACCTTGATACTAGAACATATTAAAATCGTGTAAATGGACAATGTATAATTTAAAAGATCTGACACAAACAAACGAATTAAAACCTATAGATAGATATAAAATAAGTAAATATAAGTAAAAATTTAAAATTAAAATTAAAATTAAAATTTAAAATTAAAATTAAAATAAAAAGGTTAAAATTACGTAATAATGTAGATGGACATTTACGAAGATAGACAAAAATAAAAATTTCAAAATACAATAAACTAGAGGATGTTACAATTTAAAATAAAGGAGGTGCTATTTCTCTTCCGCCAATATAAACCCTAAAGCTAGTTCGTTTAAAGTATTTTTAACGCATATTTTAATCGGGGCCTCTGCTTGGAGTATACCTGCTTTGTTGCATAATTTTGTGGTTTGAGCAACTCTTTGTGGGTGTTTACATGTATGTAGGATATGATGAGGAGTACTCAATTCTCCACATGAGCATTTGTGTCCAACGTCCCTAAGTTTGAACCTTTCATAGTAATGGTTAAACGGGCCGTGTCCCGTTAGTAACCACACGGCCTCTTTGCTTAACGCCGCTCTATCGAACGACACTTCGTTTATATCTCGTTAAATCTCCCCTTGTTACCCTCTACCGACTCTCTCTGCCATACGGTTGATACCTGTGTGCTTTTTTTGTACTTCTATTCATTGGCGGAAGTAAAAATACACCCTTTAAAGGGAATTGTAGGGTGGTGTTTTGCAATTTGGTCGTATCCACGCTCTTGTTTGGTTTATTTACCCTTAGCTATTATTTTGTATAAAGTACCCCACGGATTGTGGCTTCCCTGTTTTGTACAGTAATCTTTAAAGGTCCTATTTTTGGCCTCCTTAAGTTTTAATTTATATTGGGTGCGTGTAGTTTTATATAATTGAATTTTTCCGCCTTTATGGTGGGGTCTTGTTGAGATTGGGATTCCTTACGTGCTTTTCACACTAGGCCCCAGAGATTGGCCAGTTCGGGGACCACCATGACGTTCTTATTTGTTTTGGGCATTGAGGCCTGGTGTATGGCATGCAGGCCTTGCTAATGATTATACATATATTTTGCGCCCATTCTACCACCCTTTCAGCATCTTGGTCGCTACCTATGTTGTCTAATATGCTAGTTAAGAAGTGTTTCTTAGCTAGCGTTTCAAATTTAGTCCAGTCCGCCTTATTTTTTGTTTAAGTCTGGTGCCAATTGAGAAACGGATTATTTCATGGTCACTTAAACCTGCGCCTTCATCGTGTACCTGCCAGTCCAGAACCTCAAAGCCTCTATGTAGAGTGATGTCTACCCATGAGGCCCCGTTTACCGTACGAAACGTGGGTGAACTATAAGGATCGTTCGCTATTAGTAAGTTATGAGTGCTGATTAGGTCATACAGTGTGTCTCCCCTCAAGTTACTAGTGTTACCCCGCCACGCAGGGTTTTTAGCATTGAAATCGCCGGCTAATAAGGATATAGGATTGACTCGATCGTGTCGAATTCTATATCGAACCTCCTAAGAGGTTCTATATATACATTTATTACCACGTGGTTCCCAGATTTAGAGCTAACATTCACCGCAGTTATGTTTGTATTTGAGTACTCTGACAATAGTGTTGCCTTGATGTCTTTTTTAACAAGAATAGTGGCTTTGGAGCCATTTGTTGCATATTTACTATAGTGGGATAAAACATCGACATTTGGGCTTGGCTCTTGAATCAATGCAAAGCTATATGTATTGTCTTCTAGCATTTTAGCTAGTTCCAAGGTTGCTGCTTTGCCCTTGCCTAAATTTATTTGAATGCAATTGACCTGTGCCAAGTTATTTATTTGGTACCTAGTACCTACTATGTTAGGTTTAAATACGGCGTTTGTTATGTCTATAGTACCTTGTGCATTTATGTTATATTCCATAATCTGTTCGATTAATAATTAACTTTAGCCGCCTTTGATAGACAGGGCAATTACCATCATAAGCCGCATGGTTTGTGTCATTATATTTCATCTTAGTTTACGCAATTTGTTATTAGTGATACGCAGTCAGCCTGTGAGCACCCGAGCATTTACCGCATATGTCGTCTTTTTCGGTACACGTTTGTTGGGTGTGCCCATACCCATTACATTTAAAACATCTAACGACATGTAGGTGTTCTTGTACTCTTATTCTAACCAAGTCAAGATTTAGAAATCCTTGTTTTGTTACACTGTTGAATAAACCTGGTTTCATTTCTAGAATCCAATTCTCCCTATTGAGGTTTCTACATACCCGTTTCCCTATTATTCTAATGATATTTACATCGGATTCTACAAGGGTGCCCTCGTTTTGGTTTATAAACCCCTCGATAAGCATCTTGTCGTCGTATCCTGTTTCCACCCCTGTGAGTAGGATCCTGGGATACGCGACACCTAACTCTTTCGATTCGTACTTATCGTTGTATTTCCTAAGAATATTTTTTGTGCCACTATTACATTCTATGACCACTTTCCCTTTGGCTATCTTACGCACCGCATAAAAGGCGCCCCCGATTTCCTTACTCGTTACGTCTTTTCTAATATGTTTGAGAACTTCGCTATAGTCCTCAACACCATTTAATTGTATTTGCATTGTGTGCCTATCTTGTTTATTATTATTTTTCGGCGTTTCCGCTAAAACCTTTTTCGCCGCTTGGGAGAACGACATGAGAGCTCTGTTGGCCTGCGGTGTATTTTGAGCTGCTATTTTTGGCGTATTCTGGGTTTTGACCTTGGGGTACGATATTGTGGAAGTCATGTTAGGAGGATTTTTAAGTATCGTGAGCTCATTTGTCATAAGTAATACCTTTATGTTACCTTCATAAACCATTGTACTAAAGGCGATATTCACGCGACACACACACGCGACACACACGCGACAGACACACGCGACACACACACACGAGATACACACACGCGACACACACATGATTATATATGAGGTGATAAACCTCGCCCACCCACCCGAAGGCATTTTTTTTTTATGATTGTGGACCTGAACAGGCTAAATAAGGCCTATCGTGCTAAAGCACTCACGAACACTTAGGAAGATGGATAGAGGGATAATGAATTGCCAATAGATGCCTATGAATAGCTACCTTAAATTTTCTCATATGGATGGTATCAAAGAATGTAATTCACCAGCACAATAGCCGTTGTAATAACGATAATTCAAAGAAATAACTGAAACCATCCTTCTATGCTCAAGGGACTGTATGTGAAAAGTTAAGGACGGGTCATTTATAAGCCTAATCGCTCTCTTTTGAATAGGATCAACGATATCGAGAGCGTATTGGGGAGCACTAACCCAAAGGTGAGAATTATATTCCAGATGAGGCCGAATTTGGGCCTTATACAGCAGAAGGAGTTGTCGAGAGGTAAAGTACTGCTTAGATCTGTACAAAAGCCTATTTTACGAGCAGCTGTTTTGGTAGCTGACAGAAGATGGTCAACCCATGAGAGATTTGAAGATACAGTCATACCCAACAGAGTAATAGAGTCTGAAAACTTAACAACTGAGCCATTCATACTTACAACAGGAAATGATCGATCTTTTTTGGCGGACATGAGGCAACACTGAGTTTTGTTAGCATTAAATTTAACTAGATTATTGCTTCCCCATTCGAGAATACGTTGAATGTCTTTGTTGATTGAATTTGCCATTTCAGCTTTAATTTCTTGATGTGGCATAGAAGGTGGATTATCACTATGAGTAGACTGAGATGAACTACAGTGAAGAGTGCTATCGTGAGCAAAGCAATGGATGGGGTTAGTTGTTGAAGAAATAAGGTCGTTTATGTACAGCAGAAAAAGTGTAGGCGCTATAACGGATCCCTGTGGTACGCCCGCGTTAATGCTAACTTCTTTAGGCTAATCTATCTGCAGTCCAGCGAAAGCTTCAGGCGAGGAAACCCATCCCAACTCCCACACTCCTAAAAATTAGCGGGGGACTGATGGTCCTCTTTTTAATAATTTATTTAAATTTTAATTTCCCGAGTTTGTTATTATCCGCTATGGCTTCGAGACCTTATTAGTGTAGCTAATCATGTGTTAAGCATTTAAAATTTTCCACAAACCGGTTAGCTAAAATTTTGTATACCTATAGATGTATCAAAAGAAATATAAATAAATAAATAAATAGAAAATAAATAAATGAATAAATAAAAGATGATTGTATATATAAAACTTTAGCTATACCTAAATTCTAAGTTAAAATAATGTAAAATTAAAATTAAGACTATGACTAGACTGGGATATATAAATAGACTTTATATCTATGTTAAAAGGGAAAACGGGTTTTCCTAACTTTTAATTTTTATAGTATTGCCTTTATGATGGTGTCGTTGGCTTAAACCCGTTAGACGTTCGCACGTTTAAACGTTATACTTCTGCGTGATGTCGTTGGTTTAAACCCGTTAGAAGTTCGGACGTTTAAGCGTTTAAACTTCTACTTGATGTCGTTGGCTTAAACCCGTTAGAAGTTCGGACGTTTCTTCGGTAATAAAGTTAATGGCGCTTTGATTTACTGCTTGAATAATTTGATTTTCGTGTACGGAGTTTATTTTTAATAAGCCGATTGTAGTACCTGTACCTTGTAGGGCTTGGTTTAACTCATCCCTCGCTGCTATGCGTGCCGGTAATATACAATGTTGCAAAACTAGGTCCGGTGAGGTCATTTGCCCACATTTGCAATAATGTTGTATATTCTTGATTTTAAACCGCGCAAAATAGAATGCATATGGGCCATGTCCTGTGAGAAGCCACACCGCTTCTTTGTTTAAATTGTACCCATTCATTCTTGCTTTGTTAATATGCCCGTATAGGGTTCTGCCTGCGCTGCTATCTTCCCACTCGTTTTGCCATTCTTGTAGGTTCATACTTTCCATCTCTTTTTTGAACATTTTGCGTGATTTAGGAATGTTGAGCGTGCCCGTTTTGTCGGTACTTTCGCGAATTTGTCAACTAGCTTATTCCCTTTCGTATTAGCGTGGGCTTTCGTCCACTTTAGGTTGATAGATATGCCGTGTTGTTGCAACTTTACAATCGTTTTGTAGACTGAAGCTGCCCACGAGCTAGTGTGGTGATATGATTAGATGGTTTTGATCGATGTTAATGAATCTGTTATAATAAATACTCCTTGTGGATTCGCGACGTAGCTTTCTATCCATTGACAGGCCTTGTACACGGAGAAGATTTCGGTTTGTTGCGATGTTGCGTATGCTGCCAACCTTTCTGTTGTTTGCTCTATTATAATATCGTTTTTAATCACGACACGCACGGCTGACGCCATGCTATCTGACTTTGAGCCGTCGCCATAGATAAATATATCTTTCTTCCTTGGGGATGGAGCGTTGGCTGTTTGGAGTATACCTCTTAACGAGGGGTGTACCCTTTCGGTAGTTTTAGGTTTATTCTCCACTTGTCCTAGTTCGAGATTTTTAAACTGAATAGTATAATCCCTTCGCAGTGATTGGTAAGGGGACTATCCCCGCGATTATTTCGCAGGCATTCGTCGGTGTAGTTCTATATGCTTTAGCCAATTTCAAGGCAAAGGGTCTGTTCATTGAGTTTAGAACTTTAATAATTCGCGTATCATGGGATCTAATTCCCCATATCTCCACTGCGTATAATATAGCCGGCTTTATTACTCCATCGTATAATGCCCTAAGTATATCCTTAGTAACACCCCACGTTTTTCCCCCTATAGCGCACAATCTGTTAATATATTTCGACATTTTATTTCTGACTTCTTTCAAATGGTCAAGAAATAATAATTGTGGATCTATCCGTAGTCTTAGATATTTTAGGTTTATATTTGGAGGCATGGTTAGTTCTTGTATTTTTAAGATCGGGGGTCTTAATATTTTGTTACTTGGGAAGAATATTTATTCGGTCTTTTCTAGTGCATACTCCGATTTTGTGTTTAATGCCCATTTCAGGCATGTCCTTATAACTTCACCCCATGCCCTTTCAATCTCTTTGGCGGATCTGCCGCTAATTATCAGTACCTGGTCATCCGCGAAAGCTTGTAGAAATATATGACATTTTCCTTTTTGTATTTGGTCCATATCCTCAAACCATGTTTCCATTATCAGGAGTCATAGGATAGGCCCAAGACAGGACCCTTGTGGACATCCTCTATTAATTATGACATCTGCGTCGTCTACTTTTATTTTTCGGTCGGCCATAAAGTCTTTTACAATGTAGGCTAAGTTCTTCGGTATTCTCAATTTATGCAGTAGTTTCACAATTAACGGTATCCAGGCTAAGTTGAACGCGTTTTTTAGGTCCAGTGTTATCATGGCACTGTGTAGTTTGCTTTTACTCATATTCTTAATGTGTGTTATTGCAGTCTCTATTGCCTTTATCGTGGATCTGCCCTCTCTAAAACCAAACTGGTGACTAGACAATTTGTCGTGTGTTTCTAAATAATATAACAATCTACTAGCGCAAAGTTTGTCCAGTATTTTTCCCAGCGCGACACACACGCGCGACACACACGCGACACACCCACGCACCGCACGCACGCGACACACACACACGCGCGACACACACGCGCGACAAACACGTGCGACGCACACGCGCGACACACGCGCGGCAAACACGCGCGACACACGCGCGACACACACGCACGACACACACACGCGACACACACACGCGACACACACGTGATACACACACGCGACACACACGCGACACACATGATATATATGAGGTGGTATACCTCGCCCACCTACCCGAAGGCTTTGGGCTTTCTACCTCCTATCCAACGAAACGCAGCCAAAGGAACCCATCCCAACTCCACTTCGCCAAAAATTAGCGGGGGACCGATTTGTCCTCTTTTCTGGGGAATAGTAATTTTAATTGTAACAATATTTCAATAGCATGTGAATTAGTGAATCCCGGTAGTTAGTAGTATGTGTTATTAGCATCTATAGTGATATGATTTTGAGTTTAGTGCGATATTCACATGTTATGCCCCTATGGTCTACAGGTATGTGTCGCTTGTCTGTCGATGACTAGCTTATTTATTTAAAATTGTGTAAATCTAAAATCTTATATTAGTGACTAGACTGTATATAATAAATATGTTAAAACTTATGTATAAATAAAAATCTGTGAATAAATAAATAAATAAATAATTTAGGACGAACACTAACATATACTTCAGGAACTTGAGAGTTGCAGGACCTTTGTTAGGCGAATTAAAAATGATTGCTGTCGATGTTATGTGTCTAGCCTAAACCCGTTAGAAGTTCGGACATTTAGGCTCAGACGTCCGCTATTATTGGTGGCTTAAACCCGTTAGACGTTCGGCCATTTAAGCTTGTAGAAGATGTTTGCTGTCAATGCTGTGTGCCTAGCCTAAACCCGTTAGAAGTTCGGACATCTAGGCTAGGACTTCAACTGTGTCTTCTACGATGAATTCCGCTGCTAATTGATTTATGACGTCTATTATTACGTCCTCATGCTCGGTGTTGATTTCCAATTTCCCTACCGTGATATTTGTTCCTCGCAGTGATTCATTCATTCTTTGTCTAGCTGTCATACGGGGCGGTAGGGTACATTCAGTTAGAGCATGCTTGGGTGATGTTGTTTGACCACATTTACAATAACTTTCTATGTTTTTGATATTGAACCTAGCGAAATAGTTAGCGTAAGGGCCGTGTCCTGTTAACAGCCAGGCTGCCTCTTTATTCAGGTTGTATCCTTTAGGATTTACCTTAGAAATGTGCTGGTACAAAGTCCGGCCAGTACTGCCCTTGTTCCAATCGTTCTGCCAATGTTGTACATTCCTACTCTCCATTTCTTTTTGATAGATTTTCCGCGTTTTCGGAATATTTGTCATCTTCGTTGTTGGATGACTCCTTGCCAACGCATCTACCATTGTGTCCATATGGGCTTTCGTCCACTTTAGGCTAATTTCGACGCCGTGTTCTCTCAGTGTTAGTATCGTTTTATAGGCCGAGGCTGCCCATACGTTTGTATACTGGAACACTTCGATGGTTTTGATTGATGTCAGTGAGTCCGTGATGATGAAGACTCTTTGAGGATTTGCCACATAGCTCTCGACCCACTGACAAGCCTTGTACACCGCGTATATCTCCGCCTGCTGTGACGTTGCGTGTGTTTGTAATGTTTGTGCCATTTCTTCTATTACTTTACGGTTTTTGAATACCACGCATGCAGACGTTACCTTTCCCTCTACTTTTGAGCCGTCCGTATACATCCGTACCTCGCCTGTCTTAGGATGTGCTCCGTCTGTGCAGGTAACTTCTCTACGCGATGGGTGTACTCTCTCATGCGCCATAGGTTTCCTTTCCACATAGCCTAATCCTATATCATTATATTTATTATGTAGCCCCTGTGCCACAATTGGTAAGGGTATTATCCCCGCGATGATCTCGCAGGCGTTGGTAGGTGTTGTTCTGTACGCCTTAGATATTCTTAACGCGAACGATCTGTTTATCGAGTTGAGTACTTTAATGATTCTCGTGTCATGGGATCTAGTTCCCCATACTTCTGCCGCGTATAAAATTGCTGGCTTTATGACTCCTTCGTATAATACTCTTAATGTATCTTTTGTTGCTCCCCAGGTCTTACCCCCGATGGCACATAATCTATTTGCGTGCTTTGAAATCTTATTTTTAACCTCTTTAAGGTGGTCGAGGAAAAGTAGTTTAGGGTCTATACCAGGCATGGCCAACAGTTTTGCCCCAGGCTGGATTAGAGATGTGTTCACGGGCCGGACGAAATATTAAAATTAAAATTAAAAGGTTTTAAATAAAACATAAAATAGTCGTTCCTATTACCAAACAAAATTTTATTATGGATTTTTTATGAATAGGTGCATGTAAGTAAATTGGTACAACAAGTTAACATTAACATAAAAAACATTACCATAACATTAACATACAATTAGCATAAAAACTAATGTGACATGTTGAGGCGCTTGGCGTCACCTATTATTTGCTTGATATCCGGTTCTATATTTGTGGTAGCGATTCTTAATACACATTCCAAGTGTAAATCGATTAATCTTGATCTTGTTGAAGATTTATTTAAATTCATTACGGAAAATGTTTGCTCACAAAGATACGTTGAGCTGAATATAACTAAATATTTCTTAGCAAGTATTTTTAAATTTCTATAGTTTTGATTATGTAATTGCATGTAAAAACTGCACAAATTGTCTTGTTGTTCTCGATATTTTGTACGTAATAATTCGTCACATTGTAAATTAATTAGTTCTAATTGTATATCAACGGGACAATCATCAACTTCTGCAGCAAATGGATTTCGGATAATTGATAAATGTTTATCAATTTTTTGAAACACGCGAATCGCTGCTCAAAATCCGTAATTAGTGCAACGATATTGTTATTATATGTTTTACTCTTTCTTTCGAAATGTTTGAAGATACAGTCTGTAAGGTTGGAAAATGATCGAATTTACATTCCGCTAGATTTCTCGAGAAAAGACTAAGCTTCAATTGAAATGCTTTTAATTTTTGTATTAATTCGTGAGCAAATAAATTTTTTCCTTGTAAACATAAGTTGAATTCATTGAAATGTGTTAATATATCCAAAGAAAATGCAAAATCACAAATCCAATTTGGATCTAACAGTTCGGGGAAATCCTTGTTTTCTTTTAGGGTTAAAAATATTTTTATTTCGTCTTGTAACTCCCAAACACGTCTTAAAACTTTCCCTAAACTTAGCCAACAAATTTTACTGTGGTAGAGTACATCTAAGTGACTGGTATTTAGTTCTTCGAGAAGTGCAATAAATGTTCTGTGAGTTAATCCTTTGGCGCGTAAGAAGTTAACTAATTTTACAATTAAATTTGTTACATGATCGATTTTAAAACATTTTGCATAACGCATGTTGATGAATAATGCAGTGTATCTCGATAATATTATGGCTTGGATCGATTTCAAAACCTTGTCTTCTATACGTTTTATGAGCCCAATATTTTTCCAATCATATTTGGTGATACATCTGTTGTCACATTCACTAATTTATTCCAGTCAAGGTTATAATCTAAAAAACACTTTTCGATTTCTCGGAACATATCTTCTCCTTTCGTTGTGCCTTTCATTGGAACAATTGACAACAGTTCTTCCGAAATATCAAAATTTTCTGTGATAGCTCTAATAAAAATTAATAATTAGGCGGTATCCTTTACATCACAGCTTTCATCGAGAGCTATTGCATAAAAATTGGCCGATTTTAAGTTATTTAATAATTGTTTATTTATATTAGCATTTAAATCTTCTACTCTTCTAGCAATAGTTTGCCGGGACAGGCTTATATTTTCAAATTTAGTTTTTACTTCTGGGCACATTACACCGCAAACATCCAACATACACTGTTTTACAAATTCTCCTTCAGAAAAAGGTTTTCCACATTCAGCAATCCGTTTTGCTATTAAAAAACTTGCTTCGGTAATTGACTATTGTAAGCGATTTTGATGACAAAATACATTTTGTTGCCGGGTTAATTTAACTACCAGATCTGCTGCTTGTTTTTTTCGGCTTTCTTCATTTAGATTTTTTGCGTAATTTGCATGTTTGGTGTCAAAATGTCTTCTAAGGTTATATTCTTTTAAAACCGCCACACTAGAGTTACATATAAGACATACTGCGTTATTTCTGTGCATTGTAAAAAAATATTTCCACTTCCATTCTTCGTTAAATGTACGATATTCTAAATCCACTTTCCGTTTTTTGGAAGCCTTTAAGCATTTAAAAAAAACTTTTCTTAATGTACAATATTATTAAAGACGAAAATAAAATTACATACCGTGTTAGTAATATCCAAATTGTATCGTAACTATTTGTAACAATATTAAAACAATTATTATCGTTTAGCTTAGCAGATTATGGTTGTTTAAGAGTTAGTATTTAATAGTTTTTATCAAAAACAAGCACTAAAATCACTTGATATAAATCAATCACTTCTACAAAAATAACGAAATGCTTGATCGCATTCGCACTGGAATACAGTGGAGCGAAGTGGAGCAAATTGTTTGCGTTCGCAGTACTTGCGCCTGCGTCTGCCGTCTGGAGCGATTGAACTTTGATATTTGGCTACTCTTGATGCGACAGAGATAGATCGCATGTTTCAAAGCGGTCCTCTCGCATTCTAATGTCGCTTCAACATCAAAGGCTATTATAATATAGAGTACAGACAATGGCAAAATTTCTCATTCTTTATAACGGAATATTTTTAAAAATAAGCATGTGTCGAAAATTATTCGACCAATTACAAAAACTTAAATGCTAATATTGAAAACTGTTCGCGGGCCGGATAAATTCATTACACGGGCCGTATGTTGGCCATGCCTGGTCTATACGCAACCCTAAGTACTTGAGGTTATCCTTTGGAAGTAGACTTATTTCGTTCATCTTTAGAATCGGTGGTCTAAGTATCTTATTACCGGGGAAGAAGATGTATTCTGTCTTGTCCAGCGCATATTCGGATTTTGTATCCGCGGCCCACTTTAGACATGTCTCCATTACCTTGCCCCACACTTTGTCGATCTCTTTGATCGACTTACCGCTTATTACGATAAGTTGGTCGTCTGCGAAAGCTTGCAGGAATATGTTTTGCTTTCGATCCTCTATTTTGTTCATGTGATCGAACCAGGTTTCCATCACCAGTAGCCATAGGATTGGCCCTAGGCACGATCCTTGCGGGCATCCTCTATTGACGTGCTCCTCTACTTCGTCGACTATTATCGTTCTGTCCGCTAGGAAATCTTCAAGTGTGCGGGCTAGGTTCTTCGGGATGCCTAGTGTATGGAGTTGCCTTCTTATTAATGGAGTGCAGGCTAAATTAAAGGCGTTTTTCAAGTCCAGTGTTACCATAGCGCTATGCATGTGTTTCTCTTTCACGGTCTTGACATGGGATATTGCGTTGTTTATAGCTTGAATGGTGGATCTGCCCTCTCTGAACCCGTACTGGTGGCTGGAGAGTATATCCTTCTTCTCTAAAAAGTACAATCGCCTAGCCGCACAGAGCTTGTCTAATATTTTCCCCATTACGTTAAGTAAGCTGATGGGTCTATATCCTTTATTCCCTGGTTTTGGAAGCCATACAATTCTTGCCTTTTTCCATATGGCCGGGAAAGCTCCTATTCTAAGTAGTTTATTGAATAGTTTCGTCCACCAGCCTGGTGAAACTGCTATCAATCTTTTCGCTATTGGCCATGCTATTCCATCCGGGCCTCGGACCTTATGATCCTTGTTGCCGTTTGTAATCCGCGTCACGTCAATTTCTGTAAAAACCCAGTCATCGTTTTGTATATAGCGTTTACTGGCTTGTGCCCTAATGAGCTTGTACGCTCCGTTATCGTTGTCCACGCTATCCTGGGGAAAATATTTCTCCACAAGGTATTCATAGGTCTCTTTAGATGTCGATGTCCAAGCCAGGTCTCTTTCGTATAACACACGCGACACACACACACACACACACACACACACACGACACACACACGCGCGACACACACGCGCGACACACACAAGCGACACACACGCGCCGCACACACGCGCCGCACACACGCGCGACACACAGGCGCGACTCACACGCGCGACACACGCGCGACACACGCGCGACACACACGCGCGACACACCCGCGGCACACACGCGCGACACACACGCGCGACACACGCGCGACACACACGCGCGACACACACGCGCGACACCCACGCGCGACACACGCGCGACACACGCGCGACACACGCGCGACACGCACGCGCGACACCCACGCACGACACACACACACGCAACACACACGGGCGACACACAGGCGCGACACACACGCGCGCGACACACGCGCGCGACACCCACACGACACACACGCGCGCGCGACACGCACGCACGACACGCGCGACACACACGCGCGACACCCACACGCGACACACACGCGCGGCCCACACGCGCGACCCACACGCGCGACGCAGGATATATACATGAGGCCGAGACCTCGCCCACCCACCCGAAGGCTTTAGGCTATTACACCTCCCCAGCGAAACTCAGTCGAGGGAACCCATCCCAACTCCACACTCCTAAAAATTAATGGGGGACGACATGTCCTCTTTTCGTACAAGATTTTCAGGTCTTTCTTGGATATTAACAAAATTTAAATAGCTATGTTTTAAACAGCTTTCATTGGCCTTACTTCTTAGCCGATTGATTTTAAACTGATTGAATATGTTAGTTACAGCATGCAACATTTAACATTTGGGATGTTGGGACTTGTCATACGTGTACACGTACGGGGGATGGGACATGTCGGATGCGTACATATAAATATACAAGTATAAAACTAATTTAGGACAATAGATACCTTCCAGTGATAAAATGAACAATCTCTGCACCGTGGTCAAGTTTGCGCAGTTTGTCTTTTATTTAAGACCACTGAAACAGAACTGTTTCAATATTAAGGTTAATTATATATATTTAAAAAGATATCTGTAACAAATAAAGCATGTTAAAATGGTGTAAATGGACAGTTACAAATTACAACACTTTTAAAGCTCTGAAACAAATAAAACGAGTTTAAATGCTGTAAAAATAAAATAAATAAATAAATTAGTACAGATAGATTAATATAATAAATAAACTGTGTAGACAGATAAAATACGTGAAATAAATAAGTTTAAATCTCTGAAACAAACAAAACAGGTTAAAATACTGTAAATAAATAAATAAATTAATAAATAAGTTAAAATGCATGTAAACAGATAAAATACATAAAAATAAAGTAAAATGAAATAAAATAAAATATAACAAGATAAAATAAGTAAGTTAAAAGACTCTGGAACAAACAGAACGAGTTAAAGTGCCGTAGATAAGTAAATGCGTAAAGTAAAATAAGTTAAGATGCTTGTGAACAAACAAATAAAATGGGCATAAACACTACAACATGTAAGTTGACTCTAAAAATAGAAAAAAATATCACAGTATGCAGGTTAGGTTTCCTCCTCTAGTATAAATCCGGCCGCCAATTCATTAAGGGCATTTATGGTGTTCGAATTTTTGTGGTTTATCTGAATTGGGGTTACGGGGTGTGGTAAACCCGTCTTATTACGTAATTTTTCAATTGTGTCACTCTTTGAGGGTGCTTACACTTGTATAAAACATGCTCAGGAGAGCTAAGCCCACCGCATGGGCATTTGTGATTAAATGGGCCGTGTCCCGTTAGCAGCCACACTGATTCTTTGTTAACTGTAGTCTTTGTAGGGAAACACATTTTATGTGTTCATAGAGGAACCTGCCCGTCGTATTATTTAGCCACTCGTGTTGCCAGAGAGCGAGTATTTGTTCGTGCTTGCTGCGGTTAATGTGTGTTTTTGGGGGGTAAATACTTGTATCAAACGGAGATTGTTCGTCGTTTTTGGCTACGTTATCTGTCATTATGTTCCTCTCGTGTGACTCGTGACTTCTAACCCACGCTAATATTATGTTAACTCCCCTTACCCTTAACTCTAATATGATGGTATATATTTGCAGCGTATAGATGTCTGTATGCTTAAACTTATTTATTGCGTTAAGTGCCGTTAGAGAGTCTGATATTATGTTTATACTAGTGGGGACACTACGTGCTCACGTACCCAATTTATACCTAAGTATATAGCATAAAGTTCGGCTTGTGCTGTGTACTCAGGCGGTAGCGCAGAACACTTTTTATATATAATGTCATCGTGGTGCCACACTACCGCTGCCGAGGCC
Organism: Vesta saturnalis; assembly: GCA_036346205.1. NCBI lineage: Eukaryota > Metazoa > Arthropoda > Insecta > Coleoptera > Lampyridae > Vesta > Vesta saturnalis. The sequence continues at coordinate 85,921 of JARFJB010000803.1, forward strand.
ACCCTAGATGGGCACTTACACCCATCTGTACATATAGTTATGGCCGTATGTTTTAGTGTGTTTAAGTTGATAGTTGCTATGTTACAATTGCTCCTTAGGCTAGGGTGCGGTCTTTCGGCCGGTGGTATGCGCGTGTTCACCTTGTTAGCATTAGGTATTGTGAACGTATTATGTTGCGCTTTTGCCAGCACCCATAGCGGTGGAATACCTGTTATGGCCTCAAGGGCAGCGTTTGGGGTGGTTTTATAAGCCCTTGCTATGCGTAGTAAGAAGGGTCTTTGTATCGTGTTTAATATACTTTTGAATTTGTTGTCGTGCGCCTTAATACCCCATACCTCTGCCCCGTATAGGATGGCAGGTCGTATGGCCGAAATATACACAGCTTTAAGTATATCGGGGGACATTCCCCAGGTTTTCCCTGTGATAGCTATGAGCTTATTCGATATTTTACTTATTTTATCCCTAATTCCCTTTATGTGGTCCGTGTACGAAAGTTTGGGATCTAGCTTTACACCAAGGTACCTGAGTGTGATTGTAGGAAACGTATTCTTATTGTGCATTCTTAGTGCCGGGGTCTAATTGTACCTGCAGCTGGGATAAATATATACACTATTTTATTAGAAGCGTATTCGGCTTTGGCCGCTTTGGCCCACCCACACGTGGTTTCCCACGCTGAGTGCCATATTCGTTCGATCTTTTTCGACGAGACATCCGAGATTACCAGTACCTGATCGTCTGCAAAGGCCTGAATAAAGAGGTTATCGGGGTATGTATCGATGGCTTTTAGTGTTCAGAACCACCCTTCCATTATTACCAACCACAACAGTGGCCCAAGACACGAGCCTTGCGGACATCCTCTATCTGTATTTACCTTACCAGATTTAAGGCGAATGGTTCTATTAGTTAAAAAGCTTCGAATTGTTTTGGTTAGGTTGCTGGGAACATTTAACGTTATTAATGTACGCATTATGTCCGGGTGCCACGCTAAGTTAAAGGCATTTCGAAGATCAAGCGTGACCAACGCGCTATGTTTCCCCTTTTGCTTATTGGATTTTATATGACGTACCACCGCATCAATTGCATCAACGGTTGACCTTGACTCCCGAAAGCCATACTGGTCTAGTGCACATTTTGTCATATATTTTGCCCAATATCGGTAGTAGGCTTATTGGGCGGCGATCTGCCGTGTTAGGTTTAGGTAACCACACTATTTTGGCCTCTTTCCACACCTTTGGAAAGACCCCTCTCGTGTATAGTATGTTATAAAGACGTAACCACCACTCGTGCGTATATTTCATCAATTTCTTTATTATAATTTTCGTGAGCCCATCTAGTCCAGGTGCTTTACGTTCGTTGCCCTTGTATAGCACCTCATCTAATTCTGCTTTCGTGAATGACAGATCAGAAACGTTACTTTGGGGCAATTATTTTACGTTCTCCCTAATCGTTTGGTGTAAGTCTGTGTCCTGTGTAGTGTCGTCATTGGGGAAGTATTGTTTCATGAGGGCTATTTCGTTGTCTTGTTCGGATGTGGTCCAGGTCCCTGTGTTGTCCTGTATTGTTTTGTTTACGTTTGTGTTTCTACTCTTAGCTAAGATTTTATATAGAACTCCCCACGGGTTTTGAGAGCCGTTATTAGTGCAGAAGTCTTTAAATGCGCTATCTTTCGATGTCTTAAGCTTGTCTTTATATTGTTGCAGCTTCTCCCCCCTTACTACCGGGTCTCGTTCGTTTTGGTAGGACTTGCGGGCTTTCCTTACCATTCCCCTAATTTTACCGAGATCCGGAGACCACCATGGGGTTTTTTGCCCGCAGGAATATCGGGACCTTACATAGGGCATACTAGATTTACTAATGTTAACGCACGTGTGCTGTGCCCATTCAGCCACCCTGTCGGCGTCTTGGTCGTTACGTATGTTACCAAGTACGTCTGGTTTGAAATGTTGTTTAGCGAGTCGCTCAAATTTGGTCCAATCAGCTTTAACGTGTTTGAACCGTTTAGGTGGCAGTTCTTGTATAAATTATTCCCCTATCGAAAAACGTATAAGCTCATGGTCACTAAGTGAGTCTGCGTCGTGAACTGCCCAGTCTACGATATCGACGTCTCTGTATAGAGTTACGTCTATCCATGAGACGCCGTTTGACGTTTGGAACGTCGGTACGCTATACGGGTCATTTGCTATTAGCAGCATATGGGCGTTAATAAGGTCATATAATTGTTCCCCCCTATTATTGCTTGTGTTCCCGCCCCATGTCGGGTGTTTGGCGTTAAAGTCGCCTGCTATTATGACCTTATCATGTTTGTTCAATACTATTTCAATCAAGTCTATGTCAGTGTCACACGCTCTGAGTGGTTCAATATATACGTTTATTATAATGATACTACCCTCAACCGTTTCAGTTTTTATTGTTGTGATATTTTTGCTGGAGTGCTCAGTGAGCAATATAGCTTTAATCCCTCGAGCCACCAAAATCGGCGCTTTAGAGCCACTTATTTCAAATTTAATATAGTTTTGGAGTATGTTTGTGTTAGGACTTGGTTCTTGTATTAGTACAAAATTGAACCGTGCTTCCTGTAATGTTTTACTTAATTCTAGAGTGGCTACTTTACCTTTGCCTAGGTTGATTTGGGCGAAATTATTAATTTTATCACTAGTACCTGCTCTGTTGGGCCTATAATCCATAGTCGGTACGGTTAATTATTAATTTTAGTCGTCTTTGGTACACTGGGCAATTCCCGTCAAACGCCGCGTGGTTGTGTCATTGTTGTTCAGTCTTTTGCAGTTAATGCAGTTGGTTATAACCGAGTCGCAGTCCGTAAGTCTATGATTGCCCGCGCATTTACCACACGTGTCAGTTTTGTCCGTACAGCTCGTCTGTGTATGCCCGTACCCATTACATTTAAAGCACCTGATTATGTGTAAGTGCTCTTGGATCCTGATTCGTACAAGATCTAAGTTTAGGTAGCCTTGCTTAATTACCATATTAAATAACCCAGGCTTTAGTTCGATTATCCAGTTTTGCCTGTTAGGATTTCTACAAGTGGGTTTACCGATAATTTTAATATTATTTACATCTGTTTCCTTGAGCACCCCCTCGTTTTGGCTTATAAGCCCCTCGATTAGCATGTTATCGTTATATCCTGTCTCTACCCCTGTGAGCAGGACCCTAGGATGAGAGATACCTAACTCTTTCCCCTCGTACTTGTCTTTAAGTGTATCGAGCTTATTTTGTAAAGATACCTTCTGAGCTCCGCTCTCGCACTCTATTACTATCTTACCATTGACTATTTTCCGTACAGCATAGAATGCGCCTCCTATTTCTTTACTCGAAATGTCTTTACGTATATTTTTGAGAACTTCAGCCGAGTCCTCGACCCCGTTTTTCGGGGTCTCGGCTAGAACCTTTTTTGCCGCTTGCGCATACGAGATTGGTGCATTTATAACCCTGGGTGTTTGTAAGGACTGTATGGGCGTGCTCAGTGCTTGTTCACTGGAGCTAAATGGAATTTTTTGTTTTGGGGGTGACTCGGTTCGAGTACTCTTTAACACAGTGAGCTCGTTTGATATAGCTAATACCTTTTGATTACCCTCATACACCATGGTGCTAAGCGCAACCATTACCTTGTTTAAATGATCAAGGTTGTCCCTAACACTAGTCTGGTCAGCTCTAGTAAAGCTAAGTTTTCCGTTAGTCTCGCGTCTGACCGCCGCATTTATTCTGTCCATAAAGTTCGAGGCCTTGATCATAAGTGTCTTGGGGTCGCTGATTAATAAGTCCTTTAAGTTGTTAGTTTTATCGTCATTGTCTGAGTCTAGATGGTCTATGTCTAAGCGCTCCTCTCTCGCCCTTTTAGCAGCTGGCTGTGCGGCAAAGAGCATATCTTTGGACACCGCTTGGGTTTTTCTAATAATTTTTCCCCTGTCAGGGTAACCTGTTCCGTCTTATTGGCCGTTAATTTGTCTGTCAGGTTTTTGGGGACGTACGTCGAAGGAGGGACCGCCCAAGCGACAACCTTGGTTTAAATCCCCTCTTCTTCTATGGTCAAATTGAGTGGAGGAGTAGAAAACTCGTCCATGTCCGTTGCTACCGTCAATAAAAGTAAAAATAAAGATAAAAAGTAAAAATAAGTAAATAAATATGTGTTGAAAATACAAATAGGAAAGACAGTTAAAACTCGGTGTAAAACAGTGTTACGTGCACAAAAGGATATTGGTAGAAATTGTGGCTAAGGTGCTGTAACAAGGAATAAGGAATTAGCTGGAAGCTCAGTCGGTCGGTTCAGCACTTGGATGCATGGGCGTTTTGGGAGGAGAAAAGAGATACATATAATTTAAAAAAGGGCACCACTTGATTTAATTCTTTATCGCCCCTCTATCAAGAAAAGGGCTACGGCCACATAGGACAAAAGAGACAGCTAAAAGAAAATGGTGAACTAAGTCCACACTGACAAAGGACTAGGAAGTTGATCGTAGATCACAGGATTAATGAAATAATGTACGATTGTTTAACACCACCTATTTAATATACCCAAAGTGAAATATTATAAATGTTATAAATAATAATTAAATTTTCGTAATTCTCTAACAAAAATTAATTTTATGGAGCGCCAACCCGCAGACCTAAATACAAATCTATAAGGAAATCTTCCCCATACAACAATAAATAATACTATATATAATAATATATCTGCAAAATAAACCAGCAGCAATCCACTTACCTTTCAAACAAAACTAGAAAAAAAGTTATGAATTTTACTAAAACTTTACATAAACAGAACCAATCCGGTTCGGCATCTAGTGTTGACCCTAAAAGAAAAGAATACCCAAACATATATCTATAATTATCCGAAATTGAATTCTTGTATACCGATATTCCACGAAGAGCTCTCCGTTGGACTAATTTATCAGTTTCCAATCAACCGGACGCAAATAAACCCCAAATATAAAGCGAAAATTAGCACTAGTTGTCTACCCTGTTGTTTACTTATGTAAGCACAAAATATTCTTCAGAAAAATTACTATGAGCGTTACAGACAAAATAATAAGCATGAAGCATTTAGAAAATTTAGAAAGGCCAAGTTTATTACCCATTTGGCAATTGCAGTACAATAATTAAATAAAGCGCAACACAAAATAACCCATTTATTGGTAAGCATAGGGCTACCAACAAAAGATTCAAATTAGTAAATCCTACTTCAATCAGTTTTATACTAAACCAAATATAAAAATTGTAATCAGAAAAAAAAATAACAAATGTTATACAACCCCAATGATAATAAATACACATTGTATATTTAAACTCAATGAGTAGCATTCAGTCGACAAACAGCTGTTGCATATGTACAGTAAACACAGGTAGTTCTAACGGTTGAACAATTACGGTTATTTATCAGAACAAAGCTAATATATAAGAAAAGTTGATAGATAAAATATAAATTCTATTGCAAAGTTAAATGTAAGTATAAGCGAAACTTTGGAATAACCCAAATTATCTTTTACAGGTACAAATGTATAGTGTTACTCTCGATTACTAAGAAAATGTTTTAACAATAAAGCATAAGCATTAATTTCAGGATTAAGATAATTGCGCAAACACACTAATACAAGTAGCAAGCACAGTAATGTAATGGTTATGACTTTCAGTAAAGTACAAATAACGAGAGCCTCGCTATGTAGAAAAGCAATCAAAAGTCACTCACCATAAGTAAATTTTGTATGCATGTAACAATAATACTTATCAGAAACTAGTCGTAGGTGTAACGTATATTTCTTCAATTAATTCGGAAGATACTAGGAGAAGGAGTAATCGTAGACTGTTTCCATTCAGGCTCGAAGACCCATAACTAATCTTTCACACCTCGGACGAATGATATCCAAATGTGCTGTCAGAAACGGTTTAATTATTCCTTATGGAAGCACGAAATATGTTAATCTTGAGTGAATGTTTAAAGGACCAAAAAGAACCTATATAAGATAACTGCGTTAGAATTTTAAATCGAAATACCCAAATTTTATAAAATATGATCTTTATGCTGTATTAAAAATTTCAAAACATGTACGCATGCATTTCAAAGCTATGTCTAGTAAATAAGAAAAGAAAGTGAGTAGCTTACCTCTTGATCGAAGCTAAGGTGTAGTAGAAACAAAAAAATTAAAGCCGAACTAAAATTCGAAATCCCAACAGGATTTATTTATATGGAAAAGATTAAAACCAGCAACAGGCTGAGTAAAATTTTTCTTGAAAAATTCAATCAAATTTTTAGGAACACCTTTTCCAAACTTTACATGTGCTTCTAACTACGCATTCAATTTCTTTTTGCCCAAAATGGCGTTTTCCTTCTTATCTGAAGGTACCAAAAAACCAAAGGAACAATAGCCTGATTATTTTCACCAATCCAAAGATTTTAAGGTAATCACGTGTTTGAAATATTTTAAATTTAAAACTATTTTTAGTGACAATGTTGCCATTTTCCAACAACATACAAGATGAGTCGTAACTTAAAGACCATAAATTCATAAACCACAGTTTACACGTATCAACAGTTTAAAATCTTTGACGCCACTAGTTGACTAGTTTGGAAGAGAGGAGGGGGGTACCCACTCCTGGGGCTCACGCCGCCTCGGCAGGCACCGGGCTTCGACCCGGAGAGCACCCGGGTGGAGTAAAGAAACCGTGCCTACCCTTCTAGCGTGGTTTCTTAGCCTGGAGCTGGAGCTTATACCTATAACCCTTGCTCAAGGGGTCAGGATGCCTCTCCTAGTTGTCCGAGGTAAACCACCGGGAGGTGTTTTCCTCCGCTAGGCACGCCGGAGGGCGTATATTAATGCTGTTGAAAATCCCCGCACTTTAACAGTTTTAAATCGGTTAGTATTCATAAATACCTTTTGGCAATTAAAAAAGCCCTTAGTCTTTATGATGACCCTGTAAGTATTGAAACATACCTTTGTTTTGCGCACAAATTGCAATGGCTAACCTCATTGGTTACGATACCGCCACTGCGCGACACACACGCGCGACACACACGCGCGACACACGCGCGACACACACACGCGACTCACACCCGCGACACACGCGCGCCGCACGCACGCGCCGCAAACACGCGCGACGCACACGCGCGAAACACGCGCGAAACACGCGCGACACATACGCGCGATACACCCCCCGCGGCACACACGCGCGACTCACACACACGACACACACACGCGACACACACACGCGACACACACGCGACACACACACGCGACACACACATGATTATATATGAGGTGATAAACATCGCCCACCCACCATAAGGCATTAGGCTAATCTACCTGCAGTCCAGCGAAAGCTTCAGCCGAGGAAACCCATCCCAACTCCACACTCCTAAAAATTAGCGGGGGACTGAAAGTCCTCTTTTCATTAATTTGTCTGAATTCAAGTTCCCGAGTTAGTTAGTATCCGCTATGGCTTGGATAACTAAAATTTTGTATATATAAATATATTTGTATAGATAAAACCAGAGAAATATAAATAAATAAACAAGTAATAAATGAAATAAATAAATAAAATAATTGTATATATAAAACTTTAGCCATATAGTAAAAACTTAGATCTATGTTAAAAAGGCTAACGGGTCTTCCTAACGTTTAATTTTCTAGCAGTGTTTTATAATCATATCGTTGGCTTAAACCCGTTAGAAGTTCGGACGTTTAAGCATTATACTTCTACGATGTCTTCAGTAATAAAGTCCATGGCGCTTTGGTTTACTGCTTGAATAATTTGATTCTCGTACTCGCCGTTTATTTTTAATAAGCAAAATGTTGCGCCTGTACCTTGTAGGGCTTGGTTTAGCTTATCCCTCGCTGTTATACGTGGCGGTAGTATACAGTGTTGCAAGACGTGGTCCGGTGAGATCATTTGCCCACATTTACAATACTGTTGTATATTCTTGATTTTAAATCGCGCAAAATAGTGTGCATATGGGCCATGTCCTGTGAGAAGCCACACCGCTTCTTAATTTAAATCGTACCCATTCGTTCTTACTTTATTAATATGTCCGTACAGGGTTCTGCCTGCGCTGCTACCTTCCCACTCGTTTTGCCACTCTTGTAGGTTTATGCCTTCCATCTCTTTTTTTAGTATTTTGCGCGATTTTGGGATGTTGACCGTTCCCGTTGTTGTAGGTATTTTCGCGAATTTGTCAACTAGCTTATTCCCTTTCGTATTAGCGTGGGCTTTCGTCCACTTTAAGTTAATTGATATGCCGTATTGTTGCAACTTTACAATCGTTTTCTAGACGGAAGCTGCCCACGAGCTAGTGTGGTGGTATGATTGGATGGTTTTCACCGATGTTAAAGAATCTGTTATAATAAATACTCTTTGTGGATTCGCGACATAACTTTCTATCCATTCACAGGCCTTGTACACGGAGAAGATTTCGGTTTGTTGCGACGTTGCGTGTGCTGCCAACGTTTCTGTTGTTTGCTCTATTATAATATCATTTTTAATCACGACACGCACGGCTGACGCCATGCTATCTGACTTTGAGCCGTCGGTATAGATAATTATATCTTTCTTCCTTGGGGATGGAGCGTTGGCTGTACCCTTTCGGTAGTTTTAGGTTTATTCTCCACTTGTCCTAGTTCGAGATTTTTAAACTTATGGTATAATCCCTTCGCAGTGATTAGTAAGGGGACTATCCCCGCGATTATTTCGCAGGCATTCGTTGGTGTGGTTCTATACGCTTTAGCCATTTTCAAGGCAAATGGTCTATTCATTGAGTTTAGAACTTTAATTATTCGCGTGTCATGGTATGTAATTCCCCATATTTCCACTGCGTATAGTATAGCCGGCTTAATTGCTCCATCGTATAATGCCCTAAGTATATCCTTAGTAGCGCCCCACGTTTTCCCCCCTATAGCGCACAATCTGTTAGTATATTTCGACATTTTATTTCTGACTTCTTTCAGATGGTCCAGAAATAATAATTGTGGATCTATCCGTAGTCCTAGATATTTTAGGTTTATATGTGGGGGCATGGTTAGTTCTTGTATTTTTAAGATCGGGGGTCTTAATATTTTGTTACTTGGGAAGAATATATATTCAGTCTTTTCAAGTGCGTACTCCGACTTTGTATTTAGTGCCCATTTCAGGCATATCCTTATGACTTCACCCCATGTCCTTTCAATCTCTTTGGCGGATCTGCCGCTAATTATTAGTACCTGGTCATCCGCGAAAGCTTGTAGAAATATATGACCTTTTCCTTTTTGTATTTGGTTCATATCCTCAAACCATGTTTCCATTATCAGGAGCCATAGGATGGGCCCGAGGCAGGACGCTTGTGGACATCCTCTATTAATTATGACATCTACGTCGTCTACATTTATTTTCCGGTCGGCCATAAAGTCTTTTACAATGTAGGCTAAGTTCTGCGGTATTCTCAATTTGTGCAGTAGTTTCACAATTAACGGTATCCAGGCTAAGTTGAACGCGTTTTTTAGGTCCAGTGTTATCATGGGACTATGTAGTTTGCTTTTGCTCATATGCTTAATGTTGGCTATTGCAGTCTCTATTGCCTTTATCGTGGGTCTGCCCTCTCTAAAACCTAACTGGTGACTAGACAATTTGTCGTGTGTTTCCAAATAGTATAACAATCTACTAGCGCAGAGTTTGTCCAGTATTTTTCCCAGTGCGTTTAATAGGCTGATGGGTCTATACCCCTTATTGCCTGGTTTCGGTAACCATACTATACGTGCGGTTTTCCATACGGCTGGGAAGACCCCTATTTTCAAAAGTCTATTAAAGAATTTCGTCCACCAGCTTGGTGCTATAGCAATCACCCTCTTAGCTATCGGCCATGATATACCGTCTCTTCCTGGGGCCTTATGATCCTTGTTGTTATTGGTGATCCGGACAACTTCTACTTCTGTAAAGTCCCGATCTTCTTCCTGTTCGAAGAGTTTACTCGCGTATGTTCTAGTTAGCTTGTGTATGTCTTTCTCATTTTCTGCGCAATCCTGGGGAAAGTATTTTCCGACTAGATATTCATTAGTTTCAGTCGGGGACGTTATCCAATTGTGTGTTAGCTCATTGTAGATGCTTTCTACTCTATTTCTTTCCCGTCCTCCATTAAGTATCTTATGTATCCTTCCCCAGGGGTTTTCGGCTCCTATTTTGGTGAGGTAATTTCTGTACTCTTTATCTTTGGCTTCCTTTATGTTATTTTTATACAACCTTCTTTCCTGTACGTATTTTTCCCGCAGTCGCTGTTTGACCTCCGGTACTGTTTCCTTCTGCATGGCCTTTCTAGCTTTATTGAGTGTCCTTCTCAATGTCTGTAATCTATTATTCCACCAATGACATTTGCCGTTGCTTGGCTTTTTGATGGTGTAGGGCATGCAGCTTTTACAGATTTTTAATATTTCGGCCTGCAGTCTATTCGTTACCCCATTCGCTGTCTCTTGATCTCTCATATTTGTGATGATATCGTCGGTTAACAATTTACTCACTTTATTGTTAAACTTATCCCAGTTTGCTCTTCGCCATTTAAATGTACGGACTTGTTTAACGTCCTGTGGGTTTCCACCTAGGATGTACTGTATATATTTGTGGTCACAGAGATTCCTGACCTGTCATTGTCCATTTCGACAGCTCGACGTCTTTTGTTAGCGTGACGTCTATCCAAGATATGCCATTCGCAGTCTCGAACGTAGGGTCTCCATATGGTTCGTTATGAATTTGTAGGTCGTAGGAGTTTATTAGGTCGTATAATTCTTCCCCTCTAATATTATTTACTTCGCCCCCCCATGCCGGATGATTTGCGTTTAGATCACCCGCGAGTAGAAGTTTTGGTTCTAAGGCTGTTTCGCTTAAGGTTGCCAGTTCGTCGCGCCATTCTCTCAGCGGTTCAATGTACAGATTGGCCACTATTACTTCCTCGCTCTGTATCCTAATTTTTATCGCTGTTATATTAATGGAGTTATAGTTACTTAGCGAGAACGCATCTATTTGCTTATTTACTGCTATAGGGGCTTTACTTCCTTATACTCCGAAAATATTATAATTACATTTCAGAATCCCTACGTTGGGCCCGGGTTCTTGAATTAGGATTATTGCTGGCGCCTGTTCGGTCGTTATTTGTAGTAATTGCGCCGTAGCTGCCCTGCCTTTTCCCAGGTTAATCTGTAGCACCCTCGTCTCCTTCTTATGGGTGTTATAATCCATAATCTATTTTGTTGATGGCCAACTTCACTTTCCTTTGATATACAGGGCAATTGCCATCCAGGGCCATATGATCTACACCGTTGTAATTGGCCTTTTTACAATTACAGCATTCCATTTTTGCTTCCTTACATTCAGATGTGCGATGCATACCCGCGCACCTAGCGCACGTGTCGTTTTTCTCCGTGCACCTTACCTGAGTGTGCCCAAAGGCGTTACACTTGAAACACCTTAACAGGTGTATATGCTCTTGAACTCTAATTCTTTCGAGGTCTAAGTTTAGATATCCTCGTTCTACCACTCTTTTGAAGACGCCTGGTTTAAGCTCTATAACCCAGTTTTCTCTCTTTGGGTTTCTACTCGCTCTCTTGCTCACCACCTTGATATTGTGTTCTCCACTTAATATATCCTCATTCTGCGTAATCAGACCCTCTATTAGAAGTTTGTCTGTGTATCCGGCTTCTAACCCTGGCAGCAAAACCCTCGGATGCAGGGGGCCAAGTTCTTTGGCCTTATATTTACCCGCTTGTTCTAACTTATTTTGTAACGTTTGTTGTTGTGTCTTGTTTTCACATTCAATTAGTAGTTTACCCATCGGAAGCCTGCGCATCGCCGTAAATGACCCTCCTATTTCTTTGTATTTGATGTCCTGTCTTAATTGTTTCACAATTTCTTGCGCATCTGTCACACCCTCAATTTCCACTTGTGTGGTAAACTGCGCTTTTTTGACTCCGGTTTTTGGGGTACTCTTTATTACTTTTTTAGCCGCTTATAGGTATGTTAAAGGCGGCAGTGGGGTTCGAGGACTCTTGTCATTTGGCGGCCACTGGTTAGGTTTTGCACCGTCTTTGGCTGTTGTGTCCTTTGCTTTCGGTGTTCTCAGTAGGTAAGATTGGAGACTTCTAGAACACCGCCACATTTCCAAGGTCCCACATTTCCCAGGTTGCCACAAAACCAAGGTCCCCACCGTATCTAGGTCAAAAAGCGTAATGTGTGACCCAAATACATATCATTACCACAAAACCAAGGTCACAAACCCCGCTTTCCTGTTCCACTACTACAAGGCCATCCGAGCGACCTATTCGTGTTCCACAAGAACATCCGTGTGACCTGGTTGCTACTCTATACCCCACTTATGTTTTTTTGCCCACTTGTATGTTTTTTGTCCACTTGTATGTTTTTTGTCCACTTGTATGGTTTTTGCTCACCCTCACTTTATTTACCAATATAAAAGAAAACGATATGTTAATATATTTTAATTCATGTAGAAAGAAAGACATGTACAAATTGTATATTGAATTCATGTAGAAAGAAAGACATGTATAAAATTGTATATAGAAATAAAGACATGTAAAAAAAATTATACATTTAATTCATGTAGAAAGACAGACATGTACAAATTGTTCATAGAAATAAAGACATGTACAAATTATATATTTAATGCATGTAGAAAGCAAGACATAAATTATATTATAAATATGTATTACTCAGATATATGATTTGCTGTAGGAATAAAACATGTTGATTTAGTACATACGTTAGTAAGCTTTTAACAAAACAGTTGTAATACTGAGGATAATAAAAGTTTAGGTCACACATGTTAGCAGCGATAAACACACTACTAGATTGACAGGAAATAATTAGTCTATACACTATAGTCAAGAGATACAAAAAAAATAAAGAATCAACATAACATACTTCATCACATAATATATAAAATAGTCGTCATCGTACACATCGAAAAAGTTGTGTTAGGGGTGCTCAACATGAGGAACACCAGTATTCACCGTGTGACAGGTGGTACCAAGCCGTTCAGCGCTCTCACACACTCAAACACACACACTCACACACTCAAACACACACTCACACTCACACTCACACATTCACACTCACACATTCACATTATGCTTACCGACGATGGAGTAGGTCCGGGTCGAAGTTGATGCTGCTGAGAAGGCCTCGGGGATGCAAAGTTAGATTTGCAAACCCCAAGGAGGTGTTGGATCTCGAGCTAGATTGTCAGTCTCAACAATCCATACTTGACGTTTAATACTTGGAATACTCGAGATCATAACGTAAATGCGTTTTATGCACCTCTTATATACCCACAAGATTCCTTGAAACGATGTATACTGTGTCGTGATTGGCTAGATATGTATGGCAGTGACCTAGATCAACTACGAGTATTAAAAAACAAAGGGTGGGATGTAGTCTAGACAGGTAACCTCTATATACATTGTAACAGGCAAATATTGCATTACAAGTTGTAAACAATATTTATTAGTTTATTTACTATGAATTGAAAAACAATACCATTTTTTATTTAGCTAATTATACTGCAAGTGTAATTACTAACTAATAAATTGTTTGGTATTAAACAATATCGTATGTTAATTACGTATTAATAATAACATCATTTCGTTATATAATCTATATATATATATATATATATATATATATATATTCTTGTTTATATAAAAAATGCAAATACAGTTCTCAAGTTTTTAACATTTCATTATAATTATTAAAGCTAAAGGAATGTAGCTATATATTCACGATGAGAGTTCTAAATCTCTACTTTACATCGTTTTTATATTTCTATAAATTTAACGTACAAAGTTCAACCCAGTTTGTAGTAGTATTGTGTTATTATGAAGGAATACAGTAAGTTATCATATTTGTTTCAGAAGTAGATGATGTCCTCTTATAAAATGGTAATGCGGTATTACATATTTTTACAAAATGCAGAAACAAGTGTGTAATAATGTAGTAATAATTATTTATATATACATCTAAGGTGTTTAAATATATAAAACAGCAAAAAAAACTTGAACGTTAGTTTCCTAATTATTGCTGAAATATTTTTTATGTTATTATATATTTAAACACCTTAGATGTATATATAAATAATTATTACTACATCAGTTCATTCTCCGCTATATCCGGTTTTGGTATACTTGAAACCAGAGAGATGACCTTTCATTCATTTATAGTGGTGGAGGTACAAATTGAACGCTTTTAATTAATGGTATGTGTGTAATTATAATGAAGAAGCAATAAAAGGGGAATCATGTTTTTATTTTCAATATGTTTAAAAAGAAATTCTTGCTGACAATAAAAAAGTTAATTAGACGCATTAACAGTCCTGCATAAACTGGTTTTTCTATATATATATGTTATTCAGTTAAACATTTTCCTTATGTATGCATTTTTATTGTTATTTCTATATTTTTTTCATGAGTGGCACGCTTATACAAAGTCATTTAGTAAATATAACGTGTAATTCCGTTTTCCTGTGGGAAAGAAAGGATTTTTATTAGTATATAGATAAGTGTTTACTGAGTAAGCAGGAAAATCATGTAGAAGTAAATTTTCTTTAAAAATATGTACACACCTTTTCTTATGAAACTAATTGTTATTTAGATATTGAAAAAAGTTGTACTAACATTAAAATTTCACCGTAGGATTATTATTTGGAGCTAAATTGTGGATTGCATAAAAATGTATAGAATATAATTTGTCTATATGTTTAAGGTCTATGTGTGGGTATTTTTATTACTTGGAAGTATGCACTTTTTTAAACAAGGTATTCGGGGTGGAGTAAGTACTTGTATCAAGCGGAGAAGCATCGCTAATAACGAGTTTGTTCCAAACTATGATCCTAAACAACCGAAAGTGTTTTTACAATATTTAGATGCCACGAATTTATACGGCTGGAGTATGAAGCAATACCTGCCCCACGATGGGTTTATGTGGTTACCTCAAGAGGAAATAGAACACTTTGACGTAGTAAAGATTGATGATGACGCCGATGTTGGATTTGTACTGGAGGTTGATATACATTATCCCCACCATCTGCATGACGAACACAACGATTATCCGTTTTGTCCTGAAATGATCTGCGCACCACATTCCCAGGAGAAGTTAATCCCTAACCTGTGTGATAAGACCAACTACGTTATACATTACCGCTATTTAAAACAATGTATAGAGCATGGCTTAATTGTTACTCGTATTCATAGGGTTTTACGCTTTCGTCAGAGTCCGTGGCTAATACCATACGTAGACCTTAATACCGCTCTCCGCAGCACAGCACAGAACAAGTTCGAAAAGGATCTCTAGAAAATTATGAATAATGGCGTGTTTGGTAAAACAGTGGAAAATGTCGATAAACGAAGAGTTATTAAACTGTTAACACATTGGGAAAATAACGGTCGTCGGGTAGGTCTAGCACGGTACGTTGCAAAACCGCAATTTAAAAATTTTATTCAATTCACTGATAAATTGTTTGCGGCGGAATTGTCGAAACAGGTAGTTACGTACGACAAACCCGTCTATGTCGGATTCAGTATTTTAGATCTTTCCAAAATTATAATGTATCGGTTTTTCTATGACGTTTTACGTATGCATTATGGTACTAACGTATCATTGTTGTATACGGATACCGACTCGCTAATTGTTGAGATAACGACTCCTGATGTGTACGCACATATTAGGAATAATTTAGATGAATATGACACATCCAACTATCAAAACGAGTTGCATGGTATTCCTGCTAACACTTCCGTCGTCGGACGAATGAAAGATGAGTATGCAGGGAAAGCGATCCAATCTTTTTATGGTGCAGGATCGAAGTCATACTGTTTGAAGCTTGCTGATAATGAAGTTGTTAAGAAAGCGAAAGGTGTTAAGAAAGTTGTTATTCAGAAAGTGTTGACGGAAGTAGACTACAAAGCGGTTGCGGAGGGGTCTGATAAAACAGTAATGTGTAAAATGCTTGTGTTTCGATCAACCTTACATGATATATATACCGAAATGTTAAACAAAATTGCCTGTAGGTCCCAGGATGACAAACGATATCGACTACGTGATACGTGTTCTACATTGGCGTGGGGGCATTGGCGAATACCGGAATTGGAGAATGCTGATCCGTTGAGCGAACTATTGCAGGTTGCTAAGCAAATGAATTTATATTAACCGGAAGAAGAATAGTTTGGGTACTGACACTTGCTAGTTTCTTCCCTATATTCTCTCCATAATGAAACTATTAATAATAAGTTGTATTATTCCTTTAGTTGTTTAACATATATTAATATTATGTATTAATTCGTTAGTAAGAGAATATATGCTATACAAATACTGTGTGATATAAATAAAAAAAAAACGAGAATTACTATTTACTATTTTTTTATTAAAAAATGTGTACAAGACTTATTGCATTATATATATATATATATATATATATATATATATATATATATATATATATATATAAATGATATACCCTACTCAAAGCACAGTGGCATAATGATTTACAATGAAAGTAACAAACGGGTTGCATAGCAGGAAGAGGTGGACTTTCCTCAAGTTCAATAACAGGCTGGGTCACAAATTTTCTGATGTAATCTGCTTTCTCTCTACCCTTGACATAGACAGAATCTGTTGGCTGAATCAATCTCTCGAGTATTCTTCGAAAGTGGTGTGGTGGTGTATACCCTTCTTCCCATTTAATACAGTGCTGGTTATGTATTAACCAAGTAGCTTGACGACGACTCTCTGCATCCAAGGTATTCCAGGGATACGGCGATTTAAAAATAAAATGGGCAATTTGCTTCCCATTATAAATGGCGAGTTCTTTTGGTATAAAAGCTTTTGAAATTGTAAACCCTTGTACATCGACTATGACGGACATTGTATTACAACTGTCGTACTGCTTTGGTTAACGCGTTGTATGTAACTAAATGATCGTGGAGTATAACACAGTATGCTATCGTATTGGCAGCTATGTTTGCCGCTGTTTCAAACTCCACACGAAGAACTACTGCTTTAGAGTGTAATGCTTCTTTTTGATTTGAGCAATCTACGACAATCAACGGTGCAGCTGTGGTAAATTGCGTGGGGGTGAGTAATGGTTGCCCCTCTCTTTGGTAATACGACATTTGGAATTTAGCGAACATTTCATACAACGTAGCAAAGCAATTGTTATCATAATTAACGTTGAGATTGTCGTACGGATAACGATCCGTGTTCAGGAACACGCGAATATTATTTAGTGCACATTTATCGAATCTGCTCGTATCTTGCATAACATTATTCTCTCGCCCAGTTTGAAATCCTATAATAATGTATCTAGGTGTTTTTATACTAGTAGATATTTTGATTGCCCATGTATGCTTATCTGTTGCTGGAACGGCGGGATATTTACATTTTTATCAATGTATTTCGTTAACGCCAACTCCTCTGCTAATGCTGGAATGATGTGTGGAACTTTCCAATATATCTTATCTATGTTAACTTTTAATGCTTCTTCTACAGTTGAAATTACTGCGTCGGTATCAATGTTACTACGAATTAATACCAGATCTTGTCTAATGTTCAAAATCACTTTAGTGTAATCTTCGGCAAAGCCAAGTAGCATTCTCAACGGTATACAAACGTTAAAGTATCCTTGAGCATTTGTTAGTCTACTGTTTGCAGTAGGAAACCAACCTGCATTTTCATGACGGGCGAGATCATTGGACGTCAATGATACCAATCCTTTCATTGTCGACGTTAATCCTACTTTCGTTACGGAATCTACCACTATTCCATTCATTTTATATCTAATTTCACTGAATAAAAATGCGATACCGTTATTAACGAACCTTGCGGTGTTAGAGACAGTACCATCCTGACGTAATAATCGTCCCTCTACGTAGACATAGCTTTCGGATGGTAGAGTGCACATGTCTTCCTGAATGGGTATCCTGATTTCATCATTGTTTCCAAATCTGGTAGTGTATGGCTGATGGGTGTGCAGTTCGGAATTAACGATAGCATTATCAACGACAACTTTTTCATTAACGTTTAATATACTCATTGTAGTACTGTAAAGCCGAGACTTTCCAATAATGCTTTGTTCTGCGGTGTCAATGCTTTGGGCGCTGAACGCTTACTGACTCTCACCTTTCCACACTTTGATCTTTTATAGTTTGATTTGCACTGGTACATGCACATGTGTTATAGCGCGTCACCATATTTTCTTTAAATGTAGTCCTATTGTTATGACTTCCCCGTTAAAATTGATGAGATCTCCGTCTTGGTCTACTATTTTAAGTGTTATTGTCGAAGTGGTATATGTATTGATAGGTAGATAGATGACATGTTGAGGGGACTATTATTTTATACCCGCTGGTACACTGGGAAAGAACTGATGAATTATGTGTGATGTTTCACCATTCTTAAAACTACCACTTGTTATATTGCACTCGATAATTAATGAGTTAATTTTGATAATGTTAATAGGAGTATCGGAGGTATGCACTTTCCCAGCCTGGTAAACAGTTTTATTAAATCCCAGCATAGGTCCTATCGAATTTTCCATATTGAAGTTAATGTCATGGGTTGCTTTCATACTTGCTTTCATAGTATTATTATTCGCTTGTAAATGCATAACTGCTCTCGATCTTTTCACTAACTCATTAATATATTTATTCACATCCGCGATTTCGTATGATTGTGGTATTGTAATTTTATCGTTTCCAAATACGAGTTGGTTATTCTTTGAAGTAACATTCTGTATAGTATTGAAAGATTCAAAACTAGTCAATCCCATTACGTATTCTCAAGAAAAATCGGTGGATTAAAGGTTGCTTGCAAGATACACTTTTTGCCGGTAAATGTAAATGTGTACGACATTACGATCACGTAACGACTACTGAAAATCAGTACAAGTAGTCATATAAAAAGTGTAAGACTAAATGGCCGCAGTTGTATGTATCAAAATCTTGAACCTTGGTAAAGTTATACTCAATTGTGTTTCTGCTACCATCACTTTTAAAATAGTGGAGTAATTCAAAGGGTGGTTTAATATGTCCTATGCTATCAAAATATGTAATATGCCTGTTACGCTTAATGTAAGCTGTCCAGTGTGTACCCTGCTTAGTTTGATCATCCAGATTCACAATACCACATTCATTCGCATGGATTCGTGTAGTGATTATATTATATATATATATATATATATATATATATATATATCCCTCTAAAATAGGGAATCTGTAATTGCTCCACAAATTTTGATAGCTCAACATTACTTAAGGCGTGACGTGGTAGCTTCAGTGGGAGTTTTTTGAATACGGTTGTAAATATATACCTAACCCTCGTTTATATGGCTTTATGTATAAACCTTTTCCTAATGCAGCTGCTTCCATTGCTTGGTTGTGTCGTTTGGTTTCGTCTAACGTTTTTGTCGCAGCTTTTGCGTCAGTTACCGCTTTTGCGACTGCCGCAGCACCGGCACCTAGAGACCCTAGAGCTCCTAATGCTGCAAAGAGGGGACTAAGAGGTATGAATCCCCCACGTTTTGGTATTGGCAATATTCTGCTCTTGGGTGACATAATTTTTTTGTGTTTTAGAGCGCTCAAGGCTTGCTGTATTGTCGCTTTTAAAGATGATCGAAGTTTACCACCAACACGACGTCGGGCTAGAAGGACTGCTTTGTTAAACGAAATTGCTCTGCGAGAATGCTTCCTTCGTCGTGATTTATTTCCCATTCCTAATTTCTTTTGTCCTTTCCGTGATTTGCCACCCATTCCCATTGTCCGTTTTCCTTTCATTATGCCAGCTATGGTTAATGCAGCTGCCTTTTCTCCAAAGGTAGCGTCGGTAGAACGAAATCTATTCCAAGCTTTTTGTTGTAAAGTCTTATCTGCTATGTGTCGTTGTCCTAGATCGTTTGACTGGGAGTATGCAATATCGTGTTATTTGCACGCTTCGTCCAATGCGTTAATACCTTTGTCGCCACGAGCTAATCGTTTTTGTAAACGGGTGCCTGGCCCACAATATCGATATCCGGGTATATGCAACTCCACGGGTAATTTATTTATTAAAGTATTAATTAATCCTGAACCTTGTTTTTTCCTCTGACGCTGGGATGTATACTTCATACCACACTCACTGACACTTCACTACTAAACTACTTTCTGCACGTGGTGTATATATATAGAAGCGTCATACAAGTCGTGGTTTAGTACCATAATGGGTGACATCCGTTTCATTCCGCAAGATACAGAATTACCTATCAAAAATTATGACTACTCCTAATAAGGAGCAGTACTCTAAACACCGCGGTTTACTAAAAGGGGGATGTAAACGAGGAATAATCGTCGGACCATCCGGCTGTGGAAAAACCAATGTTATGATTAGCTTATTAGAACATCCAAATGGCTTAAGTTTTGAAAATGTATATATATATATATATATATATATAATTTATATACTCTATCACCTAAATACCAGTACCTGCGGGAGTTACTGGCACCCATAAAGGAAATTAGGTATTTCGAATACAGTGATAATAGTGATGTTATACCTCCTAGTGAGTCCCGTAAAAATTCAATAATGATTTTTGATGATGTAGCATGTCATAAACAAAATGAAATTAGAGATCATTTTTGTTTTGGCAGACATCGAAATAATGATTGTTTCTATCTGTGTCAAACGTATTCTTCAATTCCCAAACAGCTTATACGTGATAATGCGAATTTACTTGTTCTTTTTCAACAAGATCACACTAATCTCAAGCATGTGTATGATTATCGCGTTAATGTTGATATGTCATTTGATAAATTTAAAGACTTGTGTTGCTGTTGCTGGCATGATAAATTCGGATTTCTTGTGATTGATAAAGAAAGCGATGTTAATAACGGTCGTTACCGTAAGAGATTTGACTGTTTCATTGCAGTATAAATAATCTACTAGGACTGTCAACGTACAGTACTAATGGAGGAGCGCTTAGTACAAGACATTTTGCGTGCTCGCAAGAGTGTGCAACAGAAATATGCGAGTTTGAAAGAAGATACTGCACTTACAGAACGTGCAATGGAGGCACACTTTAAACCTATTATACAACCATTAAAACAATTAATTACTAAAAATGATGGTTCTCTCATCAAAGCTGAACCCCTTATGCCAGAAGTCGGAAAAAAGGAGTCCATTGCACACGAAAATGAAGTATTTTTATTTTATACACCGAAATCCTCTAGAATACGTAAGGAGCCGCGTACTATTATTCCTGACACCATTCCCACACCTCTACAGGAATCTGTAATTGCTGATGTCACACATGACGACGAGGTGGAAATTCCTACTTTACAACAATTGAAATCGGAACTACTAGCTGCTGGATCTCAATACCAAGGATTAGCGAAATACTACGTCGAAGGTATCTTTAGAGATACCGAAGAGGAATATGACTTAACGTACGGTGTGCATTTTATTCCTGAAGAAGAGAAATTTTTTATAGGCGATGCTGAACTAGATTTTGTTGGAGAAAATTTGCGAATCGCTCTTTCCGATGGATCATCCCTAGATTATGAGGGAACACCGGGATTATATGAACTACTTTTTAAAAAGTTCCTACGGGATACAAAAGAGGGATCTACAGCACTAATGACATTTTGCGTCGTACGCATGCTGCCCGACGTAATTATAACCCTGATGATCAAATCCGAGGAACTAATAGTAAGAAGTACCTTGAAATCATTAAACCATTACTTCACCCTAGAAAACGTTCTGCCACATCGTCTATTGCACCTCCAGCCACCAGATCTCGAACAACTTCTATATCCAAAAGAGGTGGTGGACTGCAGCTATTGCGATACAATAATAAACCTATTGAGTTTGTACCGTGGAATAATCCGAATAAGTTAGTCGATTGGTTAAGGGAATTATTAGGATCAATGTCGGCAGGAAATACTAGCAATCACAACGAAATAATATATATAATTGATGAACTACGTAACGCAAAAGTAATAAAGTAACAGAACTTGTTATAAACCTACCACTACAGTCATTTCCTTTCATTGTTACTACGACTATCACTACAGATAGTACTATACGTCCACCAGTGATGCCAATAGATAAATTTGGCGGTCATCTTCATCATCAAATGACAGTGGATAAATTTGGGAAACATATTGTTCATCATAGCGATCTGTCTTATGAAACTTTCATTTCATTTTCTGGAATCGCCACAAAGAAGACAATTAGTATATCTACCGGCGTAGGTGATCAATATACCTATCCCTGTAACGACGGTACTATAGTACATTGCAGGTGGAGTCATCCAACTCTTGAGCTTAACATAGATGGTACAACATTTGAGCTGGCAAAGGATGTAATTGGTCAATCTCTGAAGAGGAACGATGTAATTCGTGTAACCATGCCGACGTTTGTAAAGTTTTCAACTGCAACGATATTCAACGTAGAGTTCGTAGTAAAATCCAAAGCACAAAAAAAATGAGTAAAGCCGATGTTGTCGAAGAACTGCACAAACCTGCAAGAAGAAATTTTCCGCGGCGTTGTGTTGTGCTAAAAGGTTTAAATGATCTGTTTCAAGCTGATTTAGTGGAAATGATACCATATGCTCGGATGAATAAAGGATTTCGATACATTTTAGTAATAATAAATGCATTCTCTAAATATGTTGGGCTTTTCCCATCAAACGCAAGAATGGTAAACTGGTCGCGATGTAATGGATAAACTTTTGTCTGGTTTGAAAAGGATACCTACACATATACAAACTGATATGGGAACTGAGTTCTATAATGCGGAATTCAAAAAGTAATGAAAAATTTAATATCAATCATTACAGTAGTTATTCCACCTTGAAAAGTAGTATAGTGGAACGTGTAAATCGCACCCTTAAAGCAATAATGTGGAAAACCTTCAGCATGCAAGGATCCTATAAGTGGCTATCAATATTACCGCACATTGTCGCCGAGTATAATTCAAGAAAGCATAGAACAACTGGATACAAACCGGTAGATGTATCGGAAAAAATAGTGCATCTATTTCAAAACATTTAAAATGTCAAAAATTCTTGACCGTAAAACACCTAAATTTAAAGTGGGGAACATGTACGCATTAGCAAACATAGAAGCATATTCTCTAAGGGTACACACCTAATTGGAGTTACGAAGTCTTTCGAATATCAACAGTTAAACGTTCAAGCCCACTCACCTACACATTACGTGATAGTCGAGATGAAGAGATTCAAGGTCGGTTCTATGAGCCGAACTACAAAGTGTTAAACATCCAGACATTCATCTAGTTGAACGTGTCATCCGACGTCAAGGGAATAAAGCTTTCGTTAAGTGGTTGGGTTTTGATACTTCTCACAATTCCTGGATTTCTACCAAAGACATTGTGTGATACGCTAATTAACCTTAATTATATATACTGTAATATTAATATGCAATAAACAGATCTTTTTTTTTTACTTTTTTTTTACTAATACTATCCTATACATATATATCACTACATACTACTAAAGCGTCTGACAAACACACACTCACGATGCTGTTTTTCGAGAATTGGTGAAATTATATTATCACAGTCGCCTATTCTTTTTTTAAATCGTGCAGAATCTCTAGCTAATTGTTCCCATTCTCCTTTTCGCGCATGTCTGTGCGCCAACTCCCATACTACTATGTAGTGAACTACGTTTTTGGACTCATTAATGCACACCTTCTTCACTGGGTGAGTCGTCATCTGATGGCTCAAAATTCAGTAAATATCTTTCTATTTCATGTATAAATTGCTCCAATGATATTTCTTTAAGGTCTTCTATTAATCGCTTTATACAACAAATACACTCTATATCACCTACATGTGATGTTAAGTATTTTTCACAAAGGCGTATTCCTCCCCCATACTTATTAACTAGATTATTTAAATAGTCATCACTAAATCTACCCATTCCATACACTTTTTCATGATCAGCATCGAATTCTAATGATTGTAACTGGCATATTAGTCTTTGGACTGCACTAACACAATCTACAGCTTTAGGCCACGACTCCGCACTATAACACATCCACATATTGACTAACATCTAATACTATCCACTATTGACTACAAGCGCGTTACCCCCCTTTCAGTTGTAGGTTGGGCAAGATCCATATCCATATATAGTTTCTCCTTGGCAAATGCTTCCATTTCCAGAAGGCAGGCTATGTTGACCTCAAATACATCACGCAATGGACCTATAACTTGGTGAATGTTACATTCAGGAATTGTCGCTGTCGACTTTATTAGGTTTTTATAAAACTCTGGAAAGTTCACAGTATCTGCCAACTCCAATCGGTAATATATTATCTTCAAAAGCTTCCATAACTGTTCTATAGACTCCCATCCTAAATAGACATCAACTTCTTCACTATCACAGAGGCGTATAATTTTTTTCTTGTTAATATTTTCGTACGAGACAGTCTTCGATCCCAGTTTGGGGTAGTAATTACCCCTTGATTATCCATAAGTATACGCCATTCCTGCTTGTCAAACACCACTCCACCACTCTTCGATCCACCGAGTTTTACGACTGGCTCAAATCCAAATTTGGGTGATAGACCGACACTAACAAACTTTGTTTTACTTTTATTTAAGAAATAATGCACATTATTAAGCAAAATATCGCAATATTTACTTGAACTTATAGCACCGATAATCTTCGCCTTTTCTATGGCTTGACGTAATATGTTATCCATTAGTTACGATACTGGCTTTACATACATTCCCTCTCTTATATATATGACACTCTCCCCACTATGTGTCCGCCTCAAGGCTACTTACGTGACCTTCACGATTATACCACACATTGCTTTAGCAGTCTTGTCGGTTACACCTTTTCAAGGTTTTCTTTTCGTTCAAGGCTGTTACTCTTTTGTTTTTTCCAACCTTGTATTCACCACTACTTCAAGGATTCCTAGGCATACTTATTTCCAAGGTTGTTCCACTTTGCCACAACAAGTTCACTACACAAGGTTACATACCCCACTCATTATTATTCATATACTTAAAGGAGGGTTTTTACATATACCATAGTTACCGATCTTCACTATGTCAGTTACTCCAGTGCAAGACGATTGGAAGACTCCACAGTGTACCAACCACAAACCCTATTTCAAATTAGTACGCGACGGACATGTCAATTAATTCCGAACTGGGTAAATTTTGAAAAGAAAGGAATACTACCGCTTCCATAACATCAGTAGTGCTATGCAATATGAAGATGTAAAGTGGATTCGGCATGGTTTGACACCTTGGGCAAGCGAATTTCTGACCACGTCTCGGAAGTTGTTTGAAAGATTACTCTCACATAGTTGCGTTGTACATTCGCTACCATCTGCTTGGTGGTATGTGTTTATGTTATGCTGTTACTCCACGTTGAAACCAGGAGATTACCGCGTGGTGGACCACCACACCCATATGGAGCGATGGACAATGTTGTACTACCTTTCACATGATGAATACTGGTGCTCATCATGTAGAGCGCCATTAACCACTTTATACGATGTTTATGATGATGATTCTTGTTATTTGTGTGAGGAAGTATGTTATGTTGATTATTAATACTTTGTTTTGCTGTCTATATATGGTATGTAATAAAATATTTTATGCCAGTCGCTTAGTTTATCCTCTAGTGAAAACATGTGCGACGTGCCACCGAACTTTTATTATCCTCAGTATTACAAGTGTTTCGATAAACGATTACTAACGTATCGAACATGGTCTGGAGTTCACTCGCCCTCATCGTTTGCTGCAGCAGGATTCATTTCCACATCTTCAGACGATACGGTTGAATGTTTCATGTGGGGTTAGAATAAACCGATGGCAGCCAGATGTCAATCCGTTACAGGAACATCTCCGATGGGCACCACACTGCACGTATGCCCAATTACTTGCACCGCGCAGATGTAATGAAACGGAAGTCGAGAGGACCTTTTGCACGTGTACTAAATCAAAATGTTTTATTCCTAAAGAAAATCATATATCTGAGTAATACATTAATTAAATATATTAATATATCGTTTTCTTTTATTTTGTGAGTGAGCAAAAAGTGGGCTAGAGTAGCAACCAGGTTACACGGATGTAATTGTGGAACACGAATAGGTCGCACGGATGGTCTGGTAATTGTGGAACAGGAAAGCGGGGTTTGTGACCTTTGTTTTGTGGTAATGATAGGTCGCACGGATGGTCTGGTAATTGTGGAACAGGAAAGCGGGGTTTGTGACCTTTGTTTTGTGGTAATGATAGGTCGCACGGATGGCGTTGGGTTACCAAACCAGAAGGGCGCAATATAAATATAGCACCTAAAAGTAGGTGAGCATTACAACCTCCACCGGACAAGTGGGATCACGGCCAGCTAAACTTTTCCTATACCCTTTGCCAATTCGGAGTTTAATTTAGAAAACCAAAAAGTAGAAAGTAGTAAGTTCTACTTGCAGACTTTTAGTCCTTCAATTTGAGTCAATTTATAAAACGCACTTATAGCAGGGACGACCTCATCGGTTACGATATCGCCACTGCGCGACGCACACGCGAGACACACGCGAGACACACACGCGCGACACACACGCGCGACACACGCGCGACACACGCGGACACACACGCGCGACACCCACGCGCGGCACACACGCGCGACCCACGCGCGACCCACGCGCGACACACGTGCGACACACACACGCGACTCACACGCGCGACCCACACGCGCGGCCCTCACGCGCGACGCACGCCCGACACACACGCGCGACTCACACGCGCGACACACGCACGACGCACACGCGCGACACACACGCACGCCACACACGTCACACACACACGACACCCACACGCCACACTCGCCACACACACGCCACACTCACGCCACACACGCGACACACACGCGACACACACACGCGCGACACACACGCGCGACACACACGCGACACACGCACGCGCCGCACACACGCGCGACCACACGCGCGACACGTGCGACACACACGCGACCCACACGCGCGACCCACACGCGCGACCCACACGCACGACACACGCACGCCGCACACGCGCGACACACGCACGCCACACACGTCACACACACACGACACCCACACACCACACTCGCCACACACGCCACACACACACGCCACACACCCGCGGCACACGCGCGACACACGCGCGCCACACACGCGCGCGGCACACGCGCGGTGCACACGCGCGACACACGCTCGACACAC
This sequence comes from Vesta saturnalis, assembly GCA_036346205.1. Lineage (NCBI taxonomy): Eukaryota > Metazoa > Arthropoda > Insecta > Coleoptera > Lampyridae > Vesta > Vesta saturnalis. The sequence continues at coordinate 113,160 of JARFJB010000803.1, forward strand.
ACGCGTGACACACGCGAGACACACGCGCGACACACACGTGCGACACACGCGCGCGACACACACACGCGACCCACACGCGCGACACGCGCGACACGCGCGAAACGCGCGCGACACACACGTGCGACACACGCGCCGCTCACACGCGCCGCACGCACCCGCGCGATATACGCGCGACACACACGCGCGACACACGCGGCACACACGCGCGACACACACGCGCGACACACGCGCGACACACACGCGCGACACACACGCGCGACACACACGCGCGACACCCACGCGCGACACACACGCGCGACCCACACGCGCGACCCACACGCGCGGTAAACACGCGCGACACACGCGCGACACACACGCGCGACCCACACGCGCGACCCACACGCGCGACCCACACGCGCGACACACATGCGACACACGTGCGACACACACACGCGACCCACACGCGCGACCCACACGCGCGACCCACACGCGCGACCCACACGCGCGACACACGCACGACGCACACGCACGACACACACGCACGCCACACACGTCACACACACGACACCCACACGCCACACTCGCCACACACACGCCACACACACACGCGACACACACACGCGACACACGCGCGCGACACACACGCGCGACACACACACGCGACACACACGCGCGACTCACACGCGCGACACACGCGAGCGACACCCGCGCGCCACACACGAGCGCGACACACCGACACACACGCGTGACACACGCGAGACACACACGCGCGACACACGTGCACACACGCGCGACTCACACGCGACCCATATATATATATATATATATATATATATATATATATATATATATATGAGGCCAAGACCTCGCCCACCGAAGGCTTTAGGCTATAACTATACCCAGCGAAACTCAGTCAAGGGAACCCATCCCAACTGTCTCCTAAAAATTAGCGAACGTCATGTCTCTTTGTAGTGTTAACGACTAAATTTAATTTGAATGGCTTTATTTGCCTTAAATTTACGCGTTATTATTTATATATATTATGATCTATTAGTATATATGAATGAGTTATTGAATGAGTTATTTGACATGTAACATTTAAGATTTGGGATAGATGTATAATATAGTTGTATAAATAAGTATGTATACACATTTAAAAGAGAATTTAAATTATGCTTGATAAAGTCAAGTAGGTATATACCTTTAGTGCATCAGACTCTCCTTCGTGGTTGGGTTTGGCAGTTTTCCTTCTGTCCAAAGCCACTAATGCAGAGATGTTTCTATGCACCGAAAGATTTTATACCATGTTGACTGTAGCATAACTTGATACTAGATACTGAAACATATTAAAATTGTGTAAAAGGACGATGTATAATTTAAAATCAGGCACAAACAGACGAATTAAAACCTATAAATAAATAAATAGATAAACAAATAAATATATTTGTAATAAAAATAGTTGACTAGATAACTAGAATTCAAAATTGAAGTTAAAATTAAGATTAAAACTAAAATTAAAATTAAAATTAAAATTAAAACTTAAAATTAAAGTTAAGAATAAAATAAAATAAAATAAAATAAAATAATTAAGATAGTTAAAATTGGTGTAAAATATAAAATCACGCAAAAAGTGTAAATGGACATTTGCGGCGATGTTACCATTTAACAATAAATTAGGTGCTATTTTTCTTCCTCCAATATAAACCC